>PVKS010001861.1:10135-130243 GCA_004027875.1 Aplodontia rufa | reverse complement strand
AGAATCAGCACATTACAGTGACACAGCAATATCGATGTTCATTGCAGCACAATTTACCATTGCTAGGCTATGGAAACAACCCCGGTGTCCCTCACAGGAAGAATGGATCCAAAAACTGTGGTACATTTATACCATGGAATATTACACAGCAATTAGAAATAATGACCTTGCAGCCTTTGAGGGTAAATGGATGGTTATGTTTACATTTTTTTAAATGAAAAAAGTATCTTTATCATTTCTTATAGACTAATGAAATACATTTTATTTCATAAGAATAGACCTAACATTGTGATGCTTGCATGAAAAGGAAACAAGAATTCTCTTTAAAAAGCAAAGGTTTTTTTCCCCTAATTTGAAATATTTTGATCATACCAACAAATCTTTTTTCTAGGATCTTCTACCTATTAAACAAGAAAATAAAAAATCCCTTTCTGAAAACATGGATGCGTTTGAAAAAGTGAGAACAAAATTAGAAACACAACCACAAGAAGAATATGAAATCATCAATGCAGAGGTATGATATGTGATATTTTTTAAGAAAAATCTGATACTCGGTTAAGATGCAAATGAGATAGTGATTTATAGTCATAATCCTGTGTCAAAATTATACCACTTTTGGCCTTCAGAACATGCTGAAAATTTTAAGGAGCAAAGAACAAGCAGAGTGTTATCCTTAAATTTAAAGATCAGAAAGCTAAGATACATTTTGAAGTGTAATATATTCTGCTTTTGGGGAACAACTAGTTCTGATTTAAAACTTTTTTAAAAGATTCAAAGGAAAATTCAAATGATACTAATTCCTGCTTCTTTAGTATTTGAAAAGTACATCCTTGCTCTACTTTTTTTTTCAATAAAAGGAAATTCACTATAGTATAATACCATGAAAGTTAACCATTTTATGGTTAGCAGTCACAAATATGCAAGCGAAATAGATTGAACAAAGAAGCTGAAATTTTTTCAATACAATTGGAAACCACAGATTATAAATGAAAATGACATACTTGATAAAATGAAAATAGATGTAGAAATTTCAGATTCAGATTATCCTAGTAACCATTAGACAGTAAATATGTCTTAAACCATCTGAAATCATATCAATAAATTGCACTTGCTATGTAGATGTTAGATAGGAATACAAGTAATATGTTGGTAGTATTTATTTTCTCAGTCTCAGGCTGTATCAGTCCATAGAAGGCAACATAATTTGCATAAAATGATCTCAAAACTGTGCAGTTGGTGATGGCTGCATATTTTAAAGATAAGAATCTCAGATAGTAACCTGCTGGGCTTTTAAGTCTAAGCCAGTCTCATCTCCATCATTTGAATTATTTTAAAGAAGCCATTTAATTTCATTTCATTGAATCCCACTATGCAGATATCAGATGTTCCCTAAATATACCTGAAATTATACAATCATGAGAATCAACAGATTTTGTTATCATGCCTTGCACTGCCTCTTAAGTGTTGGAAAGCACACCAATGATTCTGAACAAACATGAAAACCCATCTTACCAACTATTTTGTAAAAAGTGGTCCACTTTTTATTTATTATCTATTTATTCATATACTTCAGCAGGTTTGCTTTGCTTAACATCTTCATGTTGAACAGTCAGAACATTAAAAGGTTAATTGAATTATTATTAAATAAATAATTTGTTTCTTTCATTGTCAGGTTAAACATGGTGGCTTTGTTTATTATCAGGAAGGTTGCTGCTTGGTTCGTTCCAAAGATGAAGAAGGTACACCACATTTTTTTCCTTTCTCTGTGCTCTTGATTTTTCAAATTTTACATTTTTATAAGAAGCTTAATTTCTCAAAGGTATAGGGAAGATTTTTTAAAGATAATTTTTGAGTTTTTTTTAAAATGATTAGTTTACGGTATCTGGGTTTGCTTAGGATATATATGGTTAACAGCTACAGAAAAGCTTTAGCTGGGCAAATGGGAATGAATTCCACCTTTTTTTTAGTATGTACTATGCTCAGATTCTGTTCTAGGCACTTATGTTATTCAATGTCATTTGTATTTTTTTACTTTCTAATTTCCATATAGTCTCTAATTACTAGACTATAACATCGAATATCTCATAGGTTGATGCATACAGTAATATTGAATAGAGGGACTGAAGCGGTGGCCCAGTAGTTGGGGCTCTTGCCTGGCAAGCATGAGTACACGAGTTCAAACCCCAGCACCACATACACACTGAAGTCACGGAGCAACGAAAGAACAACAAAAGCCACATGAAAAACTAAATAAAATTGACTGTCTCTTTTTCTCTCTCTTAAAAATAATAATAATATTGAATAGAATATGATATTATAAAACCACTGATGCCAATTTATGTGTAAGTCAGTCTGCCATCATTGTTGAAGGAAACCAGACTATATCCTCTTGTAGAAGGGAAATGCTAATTTAAAATATTAAAATATAGTTTAAAATTCTTTTAAAGTACCTTGTGAAGTTATCTCTTCCATTGTTTTCTTTATGCAGCAGACAATGATAATTATGAAGTCTTATTCAATTTGGAGGAACTTAAATTAGACCAACCCTTCATTGATTGTATCAGAGTTGCTCCAGATGAGAAATATGTGGCTGCCAAGATAAGAACAGAAGATTCTGAAGCATCTACCTGTGTAGTTGTGAAGCTCAGTGATCAGCCTGTCATGGAAGCTTCTTTCCCAAATGTGTCCAGTTTTGGTAAGCCACCAACCAAAATAGTTTCGGTGTCTCTGTTGAAAAGGCAAAAGTGAGAGAGCTACTGACACTTTTTAAACGTGTGTGTGTGTACATGCGTCTATCCTTGTGAATGAAGGAAAAAAAATGAGTGCCTGATACATCTCTCCCTGTGGATTTCCTGTGTGGCTGTTACTTAGAAGAAATCCTCTCCTTTAATTATATATCTAAATGGGTGATTTTAAAATTGTGGTTTTGGTGGGGTTATGGGGGGGTTTTTTGTTTTATTTTTTGGGTTTCTTTTTGGTTTTTGTTTTTGTTTTTTGTTTTTTGTTTTTTTTTTGAGTGAGAGAAGGAGAGAGAGAATCAATTTTATTTAGTTTTTCATCGCTTCCACACTTAGCTGTAAATGTGGTACTGGGGTTGAACCCAGGTCCTTGCACATCCCAGGCAAGTGCTCTACTGCTGAGCCACCACTCCAGCCCCTGTGCTTATGTTTTTAAAAGAGTTATAATCAGAGTCCTAGTTGTATAGTACATTTTGATGAATTAATTTTTGCCAGTTTATTATGTAGAATAAATCTTCACATTATTTTATTCAACTTTAAGCTTTTTTTTTTAATTTTCATGTTATTTTGAAAAAGCTATCATAGCAGATTACCAAAGTCACTACTAAAGAACTTAGAAACATGTTAAACTAACTGGTTTATCAGTGGAAGCTGTTACATTTTTAATAATAAAATTGGCTTTTGAGTTTATCATTTATCATTGAGTGGTGGATATGTTGATACTTTGTCCTCCCTTTCATTGCCTTCATGTTCCCTATTGTTTAACTAAATGATTTTGCAATGAATTGAAACTATACCCTATGTGATGTATCATCAAAAATATGTGGGCTGGAGCAGTGGCTCAGCGGTTTCGGTGCTTGCCTGGCAAGCACGAGGACCCAGGTTCAAACCCCAGCACCACGTACGCAAGTAAGTGTTGGAGCAACAAAGGCCATGTGAAAAACTCAATAAAGTTGTTTCTCTCTTTCTCTGTCTCTCTCACTATCCCTTTTTTCTTAAAAAAATGAAAAAAATGTTTTGTGTATTTTAACTTCAGAAATCAGGATGCATATTATACAATGACTTATAATCACGTTTTGTGTATTTTAACTTCAGAAATCAGGATGCATATTATACAATGACTTATAATCATGTTTTGTGTATTTTAACTTCTGAAATCAGGATGCATATTATACAATGACTTATAATCACTGTCAGCCAGATGGCAGTCGTGGTACGACTGTGTGTAAACTTCCTTTGACAGGTTCTGAAGAACCAGCATTCAAGCGTATTTGATAGTTGGAGATATCCTAAGGCTTGAAACCAGACAGGAGAGATTGAGGCGTGACAGAAAGTGATCCAATATTTCTTCAGACTTAAAATTACAAGTTATAGATTTAAACATAATTCATCTCCTGAAAGCAAATGTGATTTTTGTCGATGTCTTTCCTAAATATTAAACATTAGCTCTTATGTAGAAACTTAAGTACTCTGAGACCAACTAATTAAAAACTTGAAACTGATGGAGTAGCTATTCTCTAGAAGACTCTGAGGTTTATATGTAACACAGGCTGACTACCATCAAGCTTATATTATATTCTGATTTCTAGGGATACACCTGCACATCTTTCTATTTGGCACTCAAAACTAGAACATACCATGCTTTAAAAAAAAAAAAAAACTATGGCTAGATTACTACTACGTCCCATTCTTTCAATTACTTTCTTTCAGAATGGGTAAAGGATGAAGAAGATGAAGATGTTTTATTCTATACCTTCCAGAGGAACCTTCGCTGTCATGATGTATATCGAGCCACTTTTGGTGATAACAAACGTAATGAACGGTTTTACACAGAAAAAGACCCAAGGTACTAGAGTGCACTTAAGTCCTTTTCTCCAGAGTGGTTCTCCAGTTACGAAAAGTAATGGTCTTAGTTGATCTGAATGTTGATTTTGTTTAAAACCAGGTATAATAAGGCCATGGTGATCATTCTTTTATTATTAGTTGCTTATGTTCAAAATTAGAGTCTGGTTATCCTAAAACACAGATATATCATGGACTTGATATTTAACAGTATCGTTTGGACAGTTTCTGAATAATTTTTTTTTTTTTTAACAGAGAGGGACTGAGAGAGAGAGAAAGAGAGAATCTATTTTATTTAGTTTTTCATGTGGCTTTCATTGCTCCAAGACATTGTTGTGTACATGGTGCTGGGATTCAAACCATGTGCTTGCGCATGCCAGGCAAACACTGTAACTGGTGAGCCACCTGGCTCTAGTCCCCTGAATAAATTTTTCAGAGGAAAAGAAAATGTAATTTAATTACAAATCTATAGTAGTGCAGTTGATTCCCAAAACAAACAAAAAGATAAAAATCTCAAAGCTGCCAGATGCAGTGGAACACAACAGTAATCCCAGCAATTTGGAAGGCTGAGGCAGGAGGATCACAAGTTCAAAGCCAGCCTCAGCAACTTAGTGAGACCTGTCTCAAAATAAAATATAAAAACTGACGCGCTGGGGGCTCCGTGGGTACTACACTTGCCTGGCATGCGCAAGGATACAATTTCAAACCCTAGCAGCACATACACAAAGAAGCATTGGAGCAACCAAATTCACATAAAAAACTAAATAAAATTGATATTCTCTCTCTCACTCTCTCTCACTGTACCTCTCTCTTAAAAAAAAAAAAAAAAAAAGTGGTGCAGTGATTAAGCAGCCCTCGGTTCCATTCCCGGTGCCAAAGATGAGAAAAGACCTTAATGACGATTTTATACAGCCCCCAGTTTATAATAAGAACTGGAAAGCTGGAAAAGTTACATTGTAACATTATTACAGTCCATAAAACTAATCCACAGGTGTAAACTTTGCCAAACTGACTTTATAACTCCAGTTTATCTGCTTCCTGCTAGCCCGGCTTTGGCTACCTGATTTTTAAAAAGTTGCTACAGATATGACTGTAAAGAACCCCTACCAACCAGGTTCTTATCCATCTTTGTTTCTAGTGCTTCAGTAGGTTTGTTCAAAAATAATTTTGTATTTTTGTGGTGGTAGAGTATCTCTAAAGATCATATTCTTGCAGAATGCCTGCTAATATACTCTTAAAGGTTGATATTATTTTGAATGTTAACTCTTCTATTTTCAAATACTTTCAGAGCCATACAATCCACACATTCTAAGGAGAGCAGTATTATGTAGATTCTAAAGGGAGAGATCTAGACAGAATTAAAGGAACTGATTTTTAAGTCACTGAACAATAATCATTCTTCCCTAGGCTCCCAGTTCCTCCCCATTCCTAGTGCGAATGTTGTCCACTGTACGATTTACAATGTGGCACTATCACCAGGAACCAGGAACAGGGCTAAGTTATGAAGCATCCTGGTCTTTGAAGCCTCTGGGATCCAAATGTGAAAAAAAAAAAAAATCCAGTAAAACATGCTCAGAATAGCCTTTCATGCTGCACCAAAACTTGACATCTTAGTTCATGAGGAATTTTTTTTTAATTGAGGAGTGGTTGTATGATCATAAATGCATAAAAAGTAACAATATGATATGCATTTGCTCCTAATCCAGAATCACCCCACATCACTTACACTGCAATCTCTTGATTCTTCTATATTTCCCCCCAGAGCAGATATAAATGTCCATATATATATATATATATATAATTCTGAATTTTCCAGAATTAGATGGTTACATAAGTATTATTTGGCTTCTGGAGAGGGGGTAAAGAGTATGCTGCATTATTGATTGTCTCTCTAGATCCCTCCTGCTTCTCCCTCCCTCTACCCTCTTCACTGCTTCTCTCCTCACCCATGTATCTATGATACCCCTAAATTAGTTATACCAAAGCTTTTGGATCCAGTCATCCAGTGAGGGGCATCTGGGTTGGTTCCATAACTTAGCTATTATAAATTGAGTTGCCATGAACATGGATTTTATTGTGTTACTATAATGTGCTGATTCTAGCCCCTCTGGGAAAGTACCTAGAAGAGGGATAGCTGGGTCGTACGGTGGTTCCATCCCTAATTTTTTGAGGAATCTCCACACCGCTTTCCAGAATGGCTAGTTCCAGTCTGCAGTTCCACCAACAGTGTGCTAGCATTCCTATCTGCCTACATCCCCTCCAGCATCTGTTATTGTTATATATTCATCTTTGCCCATCTCACTGGAGTAAAATCTTAATATAGTTTTGATTTGCATTTCTCTGATTATTAGTGATTTAGAACACTTTATCATGAATTCATTGGTTTCCTCTATTTCCTCTGTTGAGAAGTTTCTGTTTAGCAATCATGAGCATTTTTTTTAAGTAAGATGGACAGAAACGTTACTGTTTTTTTAAAGAGAGAAGGCCAGTGAGAGAGAGAGAGAGAGAGAGAGAGAATCAATTGAGTTTTTCACATGGCATTCATTGCTCTGACACTTAGCTGTGTACGTGGTTGCTGGGATTTGGACCCGTGTACTCACGCATGCCAGGCAAGTGCCATAATTGCCGAGCTACAGCTCCAGCCCCTCATGAGTAGTTTTAAAGATACATCTGTAACATTCTCTAAAAAATTTAATAATTTGCAAGGCACAATGGCACATACCCACAATCCCCAGCAACTTGGGAGGCTGAGGCAGGAGGATCACAAATTCAAGATCAGCCTCAGCAACTTAGTGAGATCTTGTCTCAAAAAATGGAAAGGACTGAGGATGTGGCTCAGTGGTTAAGCACACCTGAGTTTAATTCTGGTATATAAAAATAAAAAGTATGTTGAAGTCCAGATAGTTAAAGGTAACCTGGAATTAGGTATATATAGCTGGTAAGTAGCAAAATAGGTGCCTTCTAACTATTCATCCATGCTCTTTGTGTTAAAACTAAATCTTTAGGTAACAAAGGTATTAGCTTGAAATGACCCTTTCTGCTGTCTAAAAGGGGGTTCTAGGTTTCCTTATCTACAGACTGATCATAAGAATGTAGACAGGCTCTTGCCTCAGTTTCTAATATCACACTTACGCTTCAAGACTGGTTAATGACATTTATATATTAATTCTAAATGTCCTCCATGACTTAGTTCTTGGCTCCAGGTCTCTCTCATTCTTTTGTTGTATACATCTCTTGAAATACTATTTAGGCAACTTAGAAATCCATGCAAATCATTTCAAGCTCCCCCTTATATATCCATATAATACTGCAGAATGGGAAACTGGAGTTTGCTTTGCATGTAAGCATAATGTCTGCAGCCTGTACAATCAGTAATGAGGAAAAAGTTTAACTATGAGAAGTTGAAATGTTGTGCATTATAACATAGTCACTCACGTAAATTCATAGATAACCTAGAACCGTTAGAATATGAGCAGACTGATTATCTGTCACCTGTGCATCTTTGTTGATAAGCAGAGTTCCAGGCCTATATTGCTATTTTTAGTAAGTGCCTATTAATTGAGTAAATGATGGACTTAGATCACTTTCTCTTCAAGTTAAAACCCATAGTCCAGTGATAATGGGTAAGCACCTTTTAACCGTTGAATTCTTGGCTGTATATAAAGTGTGTGTTGCTACTAAATTACAAATTTAACTGAAAAATGTTCCAGGGGGAAAAAAACATATAGTATCTAAGTATTAGGAAAAAAGAAATGCTTCTTTTTCTGGGGGGGGGATACCAGGGATTGATTGAGGAGTCTTAACCATTGAGCCACATCTCCAGCCCGTATTTTATTATTTTAAGGCAGGGTTTCGCTAAGTCACTCAAGGCCTTGCTCAGATGCTGAGGCTGGCCTCCCAAGCCACTGGGATTACAAATGTGTACCACCACAGCTGACCTCAACAAAAATATGCATCTTTTTAAAAAAATTAAAAGGAAACATACTAAACTACTAACAAAGAGGTTTTTTTCCCTACCTTTCTTATCTTTCATAATAACCATTGTTTTTGAAATAATCTGGGAAAATAAAAGTATTAATAGAAGTAAATGGAAAAAAGGAGTGGGCTCTAGTTTACCCCATTCCTTGTCCTTTCTAAGAAACATTTTAGTATACAGCCACTTGTATTCTCACTTCCCCATAACCATATATCTACCAGGTAACTTGTCCTTTGACTTATCATCACAAAACAAATAAAATAGGTAAGAATAACAGTTTTGAAAATAAAGACCCAAAGTATGATGGGGGACTTAACTCTAAAATAGACCTTTGTATGTATAAAAATTTAGATAATAAAAGAGGCATCACAAACTAATGAAAATCGTTTCAGAGCTGACTCAACCATATCACATTTGCCTGGCATGTATGGGGACCCAGGTTTGAACCCCAGCACCACATACACAAACTAAGTGTTGGACCAACAAAAACCAGAAAAAAAATTAATAAAATTGATTTTCTCTCTCTCTCTCTCTCTTTCACTCTTCCTTTCCAGCTCTTAAAAAAAAAATAGTTTCTATTTTGTGATTCTGTGGAAAATATTGACTGTTTAGAAAAACATCATTCATCTTTTCATATGTTGGCAAACATTGCTAAAAGATTTAATGAATCTACTTAGAAAAATAAATCATCCCAAAAGAAGGAGATGAAGGGCTGGAGCGGTGGCTCAGCAGTTAAGGGTGCTTGCCTCACATTCATGAGGATGCAAGTTTGAACCCCAGCATCACATACACAATGAAGTCACCTGAAAAAATAAATAAAAATTGATTCTTTTTCTCTCTCTCACTGTCCCTCTCTCTTTAAAAAGAGAGAGAGAGATGAAAATACTTTACTCAACATGATTGAAATATTTCCAAAGCATAAAACAATGAAGAAATTACAATGCATAATACCAGTATTCTTACCTACCTAAAATATTAAATGTTGAAGTCAAAGCTAATATAGCAAACAAATTGGGCTGGAGTGGTGGCTCAGCGGTTAAGGTGCTTGCCTGGCATGTATGAGTACGAGAGTTCAAACCCCAGCACCATGTACACAATGAAGTGTCCAAAGAATGAAAGTCACATGAAAAACTAAATAAAAATTGCTTCTCTCTTTCTCCCTTTCTCTCTGTCCCCTCTTTCTTTAAAAAAAAAAAAAATAATTTATTAATTAATTAAAATCTAGACAACAGGGAACAGAGGTTGGAGCAGCAGTGGCTCAGCAGCTACGGCGCTTGCCTGGCATGCCCAAGGATGCAGGTTCAAACCCCAGCACCCCATGCACATAACAAAGTGTCAGAGCAATGAAAGCCATATGATAAACTAAATACAATTGATTCTCTCTCTCTTTCTCTCTCCTTCTCTCTCCCTCGCTGTCCCCCTCTCTTAAAAAAAAAAAAAAAAACGAAAAAATCCAGACAACAAAATGGAGCAAAGTATTTTCAACAGAAATATGTTAAATGTCCTTAATTTATAAAGATAAATTTACATACGTATTGTATGTGTTTACATAACAGTAATTTACACTACATTTCAAGTTTAATATGGACACCGACATTACACAAAAGAAATACAGTTGATCACTACCCCAGCACCACATACACAAAGGAAAAACAAAAACAAGATAAAAAAAATTAACACTCTTTTACAAAAGCAAAGGGCTGGAGCGGTGGTTCAGCAGTAGCAGTGCTTGCCTGGTATGCGTGAGGACCCAGGGTTTGTGTGCTTTGGGGGTGTTTTGTTTGTTTTTCATTTTATCTTAGAGCAGAGTTTATAGATTTATTGGAGATGGACTTGTTTCCTCTCAGCTACGAAGAGAAAAAGACCCCAGCAAAAGACCCTACATTTTCTTGTATAATATAAAATACATTATATCATTACTACATATTTATACTTCAATAAATCTTTTTTTTTTTAAAGAGAGGGAGAGGGAGAGAGAATTAATTTTTATTGAGTTTTTCACATGACTTTCGTTGCTCTAACAGTTGTGTACATGGGTGCTGGGGTTTGAACCCGTGCACTCGCACGCGCCAGGCAAGCATCGTAACTGCCCAGCCACCACTCCAGTCTCAATAAATCTTAATCTGTAAAGCACATCTTATAATTGTTAACAGAAAATCTGTGAACAAGCTCCATTCTGCCTCACTTCTCCACCAGCTGGCCTTCATTTATTATTATGCTTTTTAATAGGCTCATGCAAATCTCGTCTTTTAAAATCTGATCCAAGCACCAGATACAGCCCATATCTCTGAACTATGAATTATTTGGATTTGCCTGGATCACTTGAGGACCTAGGTTTGAACCCCAGCACCACATACACAACTGTCAGAGAAACAGAGGCCAGATGAAAAAATGAATAAAAGTAATTCCCTCTCTCTCGCTCACCCTCATTCACTCTCTCCCTTTCTGTCTCTTAAAAAAAAAAAGAAAAAAAGCTGGACATGGTGGTGCACACCTGTAATCCCAGCACCTGGGGAGGCTGAGGCAGGAGAACTGCAAGTTCAAATCCAGCCTCAGCTACTTACCAAGGCCCTAAGAAGCTTAGCAAGACCCTGTCTCAAAATAAAATAGGCTGGGAATGTGGCTCAGTGGTTAAGCACCCCTGGGTTCAATCCCCAGGACCAAAAGTATTTTTAAAAAAATACACACACACACACACACACACACACACGTGTGTGTGTGTGTGTGTTGTGCACATGGACAGGGCTTATAGGTGTGCAAGGCTTATTTCTGGAGTGGGCTTCTGAATTATCAATATTCTTTACCTTTTTCAGTATAGACTTTTGTAATAAGGAAAAATGTAAATCTAACATTTAAAGCCATCTAATGTATCAGTATAAAGTTGTATAACACCCTTAATTATTTGGTATATTTATTGAGTCATAAAATATTCATCATTAGTACTTCAGTTCCTAAAAGTATATTCTAGGGCTGGAGCAGTGGCTCGGCAGTTACAGCACTTGTCTGGCGTGTGCAAGTACACGGGTTCAAACCCCAGCACCTATGTACACAACTAAGTGTCAGAGCAACGAAAGCCATGTGAAAAACTAAATTTAAAAAATTGATTCTCTCTGTCTATCTCTCTCACTGTCCTTCTCTCTCTAGAAATAACGTATATTCTAAGGAAATAATTATAAAGTCCAGAGAAGGTGAAATGATATTCATGAATATTCTTCCTTACAATGAATCATTAAAATCTAAATTTTAAGAATTATGGTTGGGGCTGGAACGGTGGTTCAGCAGTTACGGCGCTTGCCTTGCATGCGCGAGTACATGGGTTCAAACCCCAGCACCACCTATACAATGAAGTGTGTGAGCAACGAAAGTTCATGAAAAACTAAATAAAATTGATTAAAAAAAGAAGAATTATGGTAATTCCGGGACTACAGCAGTGGTTCGGTGGTTATGGCACTTGCCTGGCAAGTACACTCACGTAGGTTCAAAACCCACCAGCACCACATACACAACTAAGTGTCAGACCAATGAAAGCCACGTGTGAAAAACTAAATAAAAATCGATTCTCTCTCACTGTCCCCCTCTCTTAAAAAAATTATGTTAATTCAATCCAACAGAATATTAGACATTAAAAACAGTAATTATAGGGGCTGGAGTGGTGGCTCAGTGGTTACAGCACCTTCCTGGCATGCACGAGTATGCAGGTTAGAACCCCAGCACCATGTACACACAAAGTGTCAGAGCAACGAAAGCCACATGAAACACTAAATAAATTCTGTCTCTATCTCACTGTCCCTCTCTCTTTTAAAAAAAAAAAATAGTAATTATATACACTTTAAAGTAGGGGAAAATAAATGCAGTATCAAATGAAATAAATGCAGTATCAAAAATTACATATAGGGGGCTGGAATAGTGGCTCAGCAGTTACAGCACTTGCCTGGCATGCATGAGGACCCAGGTTCCAACCCCAGCACCACATACACAACTAAATGTCAGAGAAACAAAGGCCAGATGAAAAAATAAATCTGATTCTATCTCTCACTTTCTTTTAAAAAAAAATTACATCTATGGTATAATTTTATCTGTTTAAAGACATACATGAAATATAAATAAACCTTAGAAGGAAAAAATAAATTAATTTTTTAAATGTGTTGTGAGTTTGTGAGGATTTTCTTCCTAATGTTCTATTTTGTTATAAAAATTGGAAAAAAGGTAAAAAATGGAAATGTAAGATGCATACAGAAAAATAACAAGGATACTCTCTTTTCTTCCCTGTTTCATATCTCCTCTAGAGCAATTATTTCCCTTTTCTCAGCAAAAAGTTCTATAATCTATTAAGAGCATTGAAAGATGATATGTATAGTTTTCCTTACCATGCATCCAAGTAAAGAGAGGTTAATGGAAGCATAGACGGATGATAAAGGAAATACAGCAAAATGTTAGCAATGATACAATATACATGGTAGATATGTGGCTATTTGCTTTACAGTTCTTTCAGCAACTCCTCTGTATATCTGAAAAACATTTATGATAAATTTTTAGAAAATAATTTTGCCTTTGGAGGTAAATTTTTAAATATATAATTTTAAAATTTGCCATTAGAATCACTGAGTTTTTAAAATTTTTCTATCTGCATTATAAATAACATGTACATGAACCCACCTCTGAGATGTCATTAATAAGGGAGCACCCATTTGAAATTCACTGAGATCTCCTGTCTCTGTTTCTTTCTATTGTAGCTATTTTGTTTTCCTTTATCTTACAAAGGATAGTCGTTTCCTCACCATAAATATTATGAACAAGACCACTTCTGAAGTCTGGTTGATAGATGGCCTGAGCCCTTGGGACCCACCTGTACTTATCCAGAAGCGAATACATGGGGTCCTTTACTATGTTGAACACAGAGATGATGAATTGTACATTCTCACTAATGTTGGAGAGCCCACAGAATTCAAGGTAATTCTAGATTCTAGCTGGTCTCCCCTCGGGCTGTTAAGCATGACACTTTTCCTCAACATTCTGTGCTATAAGAGTTATGTAAATGTTTTGTAGATTTTTGTTAAAATCTGGAAATTTGTGCTACCTTCCTGTACATTACCAATCCCATTTCTCTTCTCTTAGAGCCAGTGCCTGCATATTTTAATTGAGTCCAGAAGGTTAGGAAATGAAATATTCTATAGGGATTATGTTATCAAAGCAGAACTTAAGTGGCTTAACAGAGCAAATTTATGAACTGAAGATTCTGAGTTGGTAGTTTGGACTGATCTCAGCTGCCTTCGCTGGTGCACCCATAGTCCACTGGTTGTCAGTGCCCTCGCTTAAATATATGCTGCTTAGCTGTCAGCTAAGCACTGCCGTATGCACTGGCACTTACCACCCCGCAGGCTAGCCTGGTCTTAGTCACACGGCGATGGTCACACTTCGTTTCTGATACAGAGCTAATTCCTTCAGGTTTTCATAAAATAGTTACAAATAGTCTACATTTCATCTTTGGATGCTGTAGCCTTCATGTTTTGTTACCTAGATCTTTTCTTGTTTGTTTCACCCAGCTAATGAGAACAGCAGCTGACACCCCCGCTATTATGAATTGGGATTTGTTTTTCACAATGAAGAGAAATACAAAAGTGGTAGATTTGGACATGTTTAAGGATCACTGTGTTCTATTCTTGAAGCACAGCAATCTACTTTATGTTAATGTAATTGGTCTGGCTGATGATTCAGTACGGTCTCTGAAGGTATGTTTTATTTTCAAAAGATAGTACTGTTAACCAAAATACATATATAGATTAGTTTAATAGAACATAATATTTTTAATAATATCATGTCCTTCTTCATAAAAGGAATTTAGCATACTGGGTCTTTATCAGGTTTATTTTAGAGTTATCTGGACGACCTTGCTTTTAATGCAGTTTTACTGAAAATACTGCCTAAGAGCACAGACTTCAAAAGTAGTTAAGTCATTATATTTCTCTTTCTCCATATCTCTATAGGATATCTTCACAACTCTATAGCAATAACTCAGTTCCCAACTATCGACTGCTGCTCCTAAGTCCCATATCCGTAGTAAGACACTTGTCATTTCCACTGTTTCTGCCACTGAATGGAAATGCAAAACACTTCATATACTTGCTTCCTGTCCTCAGTAGTCAGTATCATCAGTATTTTCTGTAGCACTTCCTCCCCGCCACTGCCCCCCACAAAAAGAAGTAATTTTTGGCAATAGGTGATGATTAATTTAATCAAATTGGGGAATTTTTTTTTCTTGCTGTACTAGCATCAATTTTCTTAGGAAGAGGAATCTACATACCCAAGCTGATTCTCTTTGCAGTGTATTAATATCTTAATCATTCTTTCAATGAAATGACTGTAGGTCGGTAGAGCTGAAACTGTTTCTGTCAAGTATCTATGGAATGTCTGCTTATCACCTGGACAGCTTATTTTTGGATGTTGTCTGTTAATATACACAGGCTCACTTCAGGCTTATCTCATTAGGATATGCAGCTTAAAATATCCTTGAGATAGTTAACACTTGCTTCTGCATTAGCTGGACAAACTTTAAAAAGTCCATACCCTTGAAGCAGTTTTTGTCATGATTAAAATTATAATCTTGGTCCAGTTGGTTTAAAGCTAAGATAACTTAGTACATACATCATATGAAATAGTCCTAAAGTGTCACCAAAAATAAAAACTTGTGTTTTGTGGGTTAAGGAACCTTGTGCCTCACTCTGATGCCTAGTTATGAGATTTGCAGCACTGCACCTTTCTTTTTAATCCTCAGTCTGAGGAGGATAAGGAACTCTTAGGTATTGCAAATATATGTCCTTACTAATGTTTCACAAAAATAGATTCTTTGGATTAATTAGAAGAAATTTGCTCAGGGAACATAACCTCTTTGTCTATAGATGCTGCAAGTTAAATAAGTGTCCTTTTTTTTTTTCACATCCCCCAGTCTACCCGTTTTCAGTAATGGCTGCCAGTGATGTTGCTGTGCCAAGACCTCTGATTTTCTAAGGAATTTGCTCTTTCTAAAATTACTCAGGAAAAGAAAGGCAATTTTCTTTTAATGTTCTGACTCTCAGTACCTTTTCTAACACTCTGTCAACCTGCTTACCAGAGTTCTTTAAAAGGTGTAAGTGGGATGTTAGTGGAAGGCTTGAAGCTGGACCCTGCTGATCCAAGAGAATAAATTTTGATTCCTTTCCTTTTTCTTAAAGTTAAGAATCTTAAGCATAATAGCTGTGAGTCTCTCAGAGTAGAAGTGCGTAGAAAGGTTTTGTTCTGCACAATGGTTAGCCTGGAAGCTAAAGTTAGAAACAAATTGTAAATGCTTTAGTGCTGCTGAGCCCGTTTGTAGCCCTGGAATAATAACTGTCATCTCTGGGCTCTTCAGGCATCAGGCTAAGGACTGGTGGGAAAATTATGCAGAACACACCTGCGAGGGATTTCATGTTCTGTGAGAATGCAGATCTTGAAGCTGTTGCTGAGTTCTGAAATTACTATTTCATTTGCTTTTATTCTTAAGCATTCTGCTATTTTACTGCCCAAGTTTATGGCACCAAATAAACTTTATGTTAATTGAGATTTCATGTAAATCTGGAATCATGATAACCTTTCCTATAAATTTTCCTTATTGGTCATTACTATAGAGATTTGATTTTTACTTGAAATATATTTTGTTGTATTGAAGTAATTCTCAAATGATACATCATGTGGTAACAAAGTAAACTCGATGTCCACATCATGGAGAGATGACTCAGAAACTTAATTAGTGATACTTAGTATAGAGATAGAATGTAAATAATTGTTCTGTTTCTTTCTTTAGCTCCCTCCTTGGGCCTGTGGATTCATAATGGATACAAATTCTGACCCAAAGAACTGCCCCTTTCAACTTTGCTCTCCAATACGACCCCCAAAATATTACACATATAAGTTTGCAGAAGGCAAACTGTTTGAAGAAACTGGGCATGAAGACCCAATTACAAAGACTAGTCGTGTTTTACGGATAGAAGCCAAAAGCAAGGTAGGTCTTACTTTGAGCTTACCTTTATTGAAAGCATATTGTGCAGTTTCTGGAATTACATGAGTACCATATTCTAAAATAGGTCTTTTCAACCACAGTAAGGCTCAAATGATTTTAGGGAATACATGGATTTATTTTTTAACTTTAATATTCATGTCTTTATTTTAACATGGATTTAAAAATTTATAGGTAACATGTCAAGTCCTTCACCTCACATGTTGTTTTCCTTTGAATTTGAAAAGTTCAGTTAGGGCTGGAGTGGTGGTTCATGGTTGGAGCACTTGCCTGGCATGCATAGGGACCTAGGTTTGAACCCCAGCACCACATATGCAACTGTCAGAGAAACAAAGGCCAGATGAAAAAATAAATAAAATTGATTCATTCTCCCTTTCCTCCCCTAACATCCACTAAATAAAAAAAAAGTTGAGTTAAAGAAAAACTTAGCCAAATGGGTTTGCAGTTGTGGCAAAAATTATGAAGGTATAGTAATTATGAAGGTATAGTTCACCATCTAGGGTGAACTAGATAAATACAGATTTAAGTTTCCCTGCCTCTGTCAAGCTTAAATCTAATAGGGAACATGCCAGAGGTTGAAGAGTTAATTTCTAATACACTAATTGCTGCAAAAGAAGATGTACTGAGTGCAGTGGAAACATATGGCAGAGGGACCTTACCTAGTCTGCAGGGATCAGGGAAGCCGTCTCTGAGGAATGTCATCCCATGTAAGACCTCTAGGATGACTGATAGTAAGCTGGAAAGGGGCAAAGATCCCATTTTATGTAGAAGCCCAGAATTTGTAGAGAAATGTGTTCAAGAAGTATAGGCTGAATATGATAGCACACATCAAGCCAGTTACTCAGGAGGCTGAGGCAGGAGGATCACAAGTTAGAGGCCAACCTGGGCAACTTGGCAAGAACGTATCACAAAATAAAAAGGTTAGGAGATGTGGGTCGTTGATAGAGCAGGTTCAATCCCCAGTACCACATGCAAAAGAAGTCTAAAGGAGGATAGTAAGGTCAAAGTATAGAAAAGAAGAAAAATTGATAGGGAGAGCATTAGAGAAAGAGAAGAAAATAATATGCAGGGCAGAGCAGATTAAACGTGCAATCCCAGCTACTCAGGCTGAAGCCGGAGGATTGCAAGTTTGAGGCCAATCTTGGCAATATAACAAGACCCTGTCTCACATTAAAAAGATGGGGATGTAGTTCAGTGATAGAATGGCTCAATTTGTAGTACTACAGCAGGGAAAAACCAAGGAAGTGGAGGATAAAAGATATCCATCCATATACCAGGTATAGCCAATGTACAATTTGGTGCAAATAGAAAAAAGAATTAATAAACTAACTTTGAATTTAAGGAATTTGCAGACCTTAGCATATTTTTCATGTATGCAAATGAAGAATAAATTGTAAAACAGGCTTTTTTTTCTTATTAAAAGCAACAATCAGTTAAAGAAATATCTTTAAGCAAATATTAATCTGATTTTCAAATTGCAAAAGCAAAATATTGCTATAAGAAATGCAAAATACAGAATGTGCAATGTTTGGATTGTTACTTTTCAGTCCCATTTGCTGCACCTCTTAGAAAAAAATGCTATTAACCATTTAGTTAATGCCTTCAGTGTTTGTTTTTGGTCTGTCATCAAAATATATGCTTTTAGATTTTGTTTAGTTTTACAAACATGAGATTGTACCAGTCTACCAAAATGTTGTTAATTACCCCAAATAGAAAGAGCAGTCAACCTCAGTTCTTGTAGAGCCAAAGGTTTCTTCAGGTGCTAGGGGAGAAGCAGTCTAAATGGGAGTTGCCATTCACTTCCACAGGCATTTCCTGTGCTGCTCATAAACTCCGGGGTCCATCCAGCCTATCACAGGACTACCTATTATCTTTACTGCTTCCTTTCCACAAGGTTGCAGTCAACAAGTTTGAAGTTGTGGAAGAGGCAGAGGGATGAAAAGATCAAGATTATTTTATACAAATTAGTCTACATCAAGGTTTATAATACAGCTAGGAATGCACATCAGTGGTAGAGCACTTGCCTAGCATTTGCAAGGCCCTGGATTCAATCCCCCAGTGCCAAAAAAAAAAAAAAAAAAAAAAAGATATATAAGAATGAATCTTACTGAGAAGTAAAAATTCACTATACTGTCACAAGCGAATAGTTGTGTGAAAAGGAGATTTCTTCCCATTCGATAGTACTCCATGTATTGCTGTACAATGAAGTTTTCAAAATGAAGATGAAAAAGTAGGGAAAGTGACTTGGTTATTTTATTTTCAATATGTAAATTAGCGCTTTTTTATTGATTTCTTTAAGCACAATGAGAGGCAACTTCTCCACCCTTGTTCTGTGAGGAAGATTAAAAGTAGCTCCATTATCTGCATTATTTTAGGGCCTAATTTTAGCGAACTGGGGTTGGTGAAATTGAGCTACATTAGCAAATATTAGGTGACACACGTAAAAGCAACTTAAGTGTTAAATTTTATGAAATTTATATGAAGCACTTTTCAGTTTTTTTATTTTCTATTTTCTCTAGTTGTAGATGGACACAGCACCTTTATTGTATTCACTTATTTTTATGCAGTACTGAGGATCAAAACCAGTGCTCACACCTGGCCAAGTGAGCTGTGAGCCCAGATCCCAAAACTTTTTTTAAATAAAGTTAAGTAGGGATTGGGGAAGATGTGGGTGACTGTCAATGATGTCAGTTATACTGCTTTGGAATTCTGACCACAAAGGACAGAAAACGGACCTGGCAAGACTTTTTGGTCACCATGTTTATATATTAGCATATAAATAGCAAAACAAGAGAAATTCCTTAGCCATAGGAAGAATTCTATACTAGGATTTCCAATCTTAATAGGTATTTTGGCTTGCCTTGAAAGAAAGAAATTACAATAATACTAAGTAATAAGGAACTCTTTTAAAAAGTCACGTTACTGTTATAGAAAGCTGTGTTTAGTTTAATGCTTCCAAACCAGTCTTGCTGCTCTCTTCTGATTAATAAGTCAGTCAGGCTACCAAAACTAAGAACTATGGTGCGTTTTTACAGATTAATACTTTCCATTTTAAATGAATTTCACATTCAGTATCAATAAGTAGTATATAAAAGGGAAGAGGTATACCTCAGTTTTTTTGTTTTTTGGGTTTTTTAAATTTTATTTAGTGTTTCATCTGGATTTTATTTTTCCGTCACTTATAATTGTGTATGTAGTGCTGGGGCTCAAACTTGGGTCCTTGCTTATGCCAGGCCAAGTGTTCTACTGCAGAGCCACCTCTCCAAGCCCCCTCAGTTTATTTTAAATAGGGGTAAAACTGTTTTAAAAGACTATTCTTTACACATGTAATAATTCTTTGTTTTCAGGATGGGAAATTGGTGCCAATGACTATTTTCCACAAAACAGACTCTGAGGATTTGCAGAAGAAACCTCTCTTAGTACATGTGTATGGAGCATACGGAATGGATTTGAAAATGAATTTCAGACCTGAGAGACGGGTCTTGGTAGATGATGGATGGATATTAGCATATTGCCACGTTAGGTGAGTTCTAAAACATAATGATACAACAAAGTAACAATATATTGGGGAATAAAAGCTTATTTTCTCATTTGTAGTCTTGGTTTTATGTGTTCTAAAACATGTGCTGGCAGTAGATTAGTTGATCCAGAAAGCAAAAGAATAGACTTTTAGAATTTCTGAATATATAAATCAGTCTCTATACTTACATTATTATTTCTATCTAATTCTCCAACGTTTAGGTTTTTCTTTAAAAGTCTCTTATACCAGACTCCCATTTTTCCAGTCTAACTTCCATTTTATTTTAGCCATTTTTAAGATAATGGGTTCCTCTTCTGATATTAGTGAAAGCCCATGAGAGGATTATGTAATAGTTTTATGGCTTTTTTTTTTTTTTTTGTACCTGGGATTGAATCCAGGGGCATTTAACCATTGTGCCATGCCTCTCCAGCCCTTTCTTTCAGACAGTGTCTCACCAAGTTGCTGAGGCTGGCCTCAAGCTCGAGATCCTCCTGCCTCAGCCTCCCAAGTTGCTGGGATTACAGACATGTACCATCATGCCTGGCACAAATATATATATATATATATTTTTTGGCAGGGCTGAGGATTGAACTCAGGGCCTTGTGTGTGCTAGGCAAGCACTCTGCCACTGAGCTAAATTCCCAACCCCACAAATATAATTTTTTTTGTGCTTAAGATCCTTCACACTTTCTCATTTCCAGAACAAAGTCCAGATTCCTCAGTTTAGTACTACTGATAAATTGCCTTATCTCTAATGGCATCTGTCATGTCCTTTCAAATGACACGCTCTGCCACTTCCTTGCCCTTGCACATGTGGTGTCTTATTTGTGACTTTATACCTTTCATTCCCTTTCTAGAAACTCACTCTTTTTCTCTTTCTCTCTGAGAAAGAATCAATTTTTTTTTTATAGAGAGAAATAGAATTAACTTTCATTTAGTTCTTCACATGGCTTTCATTGCCCTGACACTTAGTGCCGGGGTTTGAACCCATGTACTCGTGCATGCTGGGCAAGCACTTTAACCGATGAGCCACTGCTCCAGCCCCCAGGAATCAATTTTTAAATTTATTTTTCCATCTGGACTTTGCTTCTCCGACATGTTATGCATGTGGTACTGGACCTTGAACCCAAGTCCTGGTGCTTGCCAGGCCAAGTGCTCCAACTGCTGAGCCAAGCTGCAGCCCTAGAAACTCCTTCCTTCACAACGCAGCTTAGCACTCAGTCTTCTGACTCACTCACGTACTCCTCATCTGAAAGGTGGATGTTCTTCCCTCTGCTTCTGTGGTACCTACGTACACTGTGGTATAGCAGTGACCACAAGGTTTAATAACAGTTTTCTTTCTTCACAAAATTATGATCTCCATAGAAATGTTTTCTTGTCTATATTTCAGCAGACACTTAACCTCTGATAGGTAGTAGGCAGGCACTTATAATTTACTTATTGGATTAATTTTTTATTGTCCCTATTAGGGTTAGCAAACTTTTTCTCAGAACTAGATAGGGAGCCTGGGAACATAGCTCACTGGAAGAGCACTCAGCAAGGCCCTGAGTTCAATCCCCAGAACCACAAAAAAAGAAAAGAAAAAAACCAGATTGTAAACATTTAGGCTTTGCAGGCCACATGCAGTCTCTGTTGCTTATTCCTTCTTGTTTTGTCCACAGCCTTTAAAAAATGTAAAAACAATTCTTAGCTGGAGTGCCATACGAAAACAGGCTTCCAGGGATAGTTTGCTGATCAGTACCTACACTGGTATCATTTTTTTTCTACTAAAATGTTTTGCCCTTTAATTTCAGGGGTGGTGGTGAGTTAGGCCTCCAGTGGCATGCTGATGGCCGGCTAACTAAAAAACTCAATGGCCTTGCTGACTTAGAGGCTTGCATTAAGACGCTTCATGGCCAAGGCTTTTCTCAGCCAAGTCTAACAACCCTGACCGCTTTCAGTGCTGGAGGGGTGCTTGTGGGAGCATTGTGTAATTCTAATCCAGAGCTCCTGAGAGCCGTGACTATGGAGGTAAGTACACTCTGCTTACAAAATGTTTGGTTTTTAAGGAGTTTCTATACAATCATAAATGTAAATAAAGTCACAATATGATATGCATTTGTTCTTAACCAGAATTACCCCCATATCACACCCTAGTCTCATGATTCTTCTATATTTTGCCCCTATAAGTGATATAAATGTTTAGATTGTGAAGTGTCCAGAATTAAATGTTTGCATAAGTATTATTTGGATTCTCAGGGGAGTAAAGACTATGCTACATTGTTGATTGTCTCCCTAGATCCCTCTCTCTACCCTCCCCACCCCCAATATCTATGGTTGCCCTAGATTATGTGTTGCTACACCTGTGCTGGGTCTATTACATGAGTTTGACAAACTTTCACCCAAGCCTGGGTTTTGCTCCAGCCTCCACAAATGAGGAGGAAAAAAAAAAAAACATTTGACCCTTGAGTTTCTGAGTTTGGCTAACTTTGATGGGCATGATTTATTCTTTAAAAAAAAAAAAAAGCAAATAAAAAAAAAACTACGGTATATTTTTAGAGATTAATACTTTTCCTTTTAAATGAATTTTATATTCAACATCAATTAGTATATAAAAGGGCTGGGGATGTATGTGGCTCATTTGTTAAGTGCCTCTGAGTTCAATCCCTGATACCAATAAAATAACAGAAATACTAAATAATGGAGTGAGGGAACGTATCCACAAAAGTAGTAACAACAGAATAATTTACAAGATAGGGAAAATGTACTAAACTTTAATTTTTAAATATTAGAAAGGAAACCATCAAAAATATATGTGTAGGGGCTGGAGCGTGGCTTGGTGGGTACAGTGCTTGCCCGGCATGCACAAGTATACAGGTTTAAACCCCAGCACCCACGTACACAACTAAGTGTCAGAGCAATGAAAGCCACGAAAAAAACTCAATCAAAATTCATTCTGTCTCTCTCTCTCTCACTGTCCTTCTCTGTTTTTTTTTAAATATGCATATGGATGTTTATCCCAGTTTCCTTATTATAGTGAAGAATTAGAGAAGACCTAAATAGCCAACAATAAGGGATCAAAGTTCTTAATTGCAAGCACCAAAACCCTGACTAATTGAAGCAGAAAGGGATTTTATTAAACATGAAATAGGAGTATGTATGTTCAGCACCAGTGTTAGAGACTGCCAGCCCCAGATACAGAACTGGCCCAGCAAAGGTGCCACTATTGCCACTGCCAAGCACAAATCACCTCCCGCTTTTGAAATGTCACACTTTTGAAATGTCACACTTTTGAAAGAAATTCTCCATGATCACTACTTCTTTGCATCACTAACTCTTTTGGGACTAGGGATTGAACCCAGAGGCATTTAAGCCCTGAGCTACATCCCCAGCCCTTTTTATTATTTTCAGACAAGACCCCACTAAGGGGTTGGGGATTTAGCTCAGTGGCAGAGCGCTTGCCTATCACACGCAAGGCCCTAAGTTCGGTCCTCAGCCCTGGGGGGAAAAAAAGCGAGTTAAGACCTCACTGAATAGCTGAGGCTGGTTTTGAATTTGTGATTCTACTACCTCAGCCTCTGCGGTGCTGACTGCAGGATGCACCACCACACCTGGCTTGACTCACTTTCTATCCAGCAACTGGAGCACATGCATCTGATTGTTAGACCTAAGTTGTTGGCTACTCTTAAGCTCCAGGGAAAGGGAGAAAGGGACATCTAGTATCTCTACAATGGGAGGCAGGTGCTGTCTGATAAGGTTGGTGATTTTAGTAGACTTGATTAATGGTAATAAAAGAAAAAGCTGAAAAGCGTGTGAACTGAAGAATATAAGGCCAACTAAAAAAAGCAGCCTCACTTTTATTAAATATTTTAACACTGGTTAGGGTGGTTTTCTCTTCTTTTACCTTGGATATTTTTTTAGATTTTCTTCAGATAGCATTTATTACTTTTTTTTTAAAGAGAGAGGGACAGTGAGAGAGAAAGAATCGATTTTATTTAGTTTTTCATGTGGCTTTCATTGCTCTGAGACTTCCTTGCACGTGGGGTTCGAATCCACATCCTTGCAATGCTAGGTAAGCACCATAACCACCACTCCAGCCCCAAGCATTTATTACTTTTAATATAAAATTATAAGAATTTATGTGTTGTTCATATGCTTTTCTTTTAAAAAAAATATTTTTTATTTTGAGACAGGGTCTCACTAAGTTGCTAAGGCTGGAATTGAACTTGTGATCCTCTTGCCTCAGCCTCTTGAGCTACTGGAATTACAGACATGCGCCCCCATGCCCAGCTAGCCATTTTTTAAAGTTTTTAATTGTGGTAATGCAGCATAAAATTGACCATCTTGTACAGTTCACTGGTGTTAAGTACATTCAAACTGTTGTGCAGTTGGTCTCCAGAACTCAGTTTTCTTCTTGGCAGAATTGAAATGCTGTACCCACTGAACAATTCTCCTTCCATTCTTCCCCAGCCCCTAAAATCCACTCTTCTGCTGTCTGTATAAATTTGACTACTCTGTACTTCCTCTAAATGGAATCATACATAATGTATCTTTTTGACACTGGCATATTTCACTTAGGTTAATCCTTTGGTAGATTTATTCATGCTGCAGAAAGCTTTAGAATTTCATTCCTTTTTAAGGCTGAATAATATTCCATTGTATGTATATACCACATTTTGCCTATCCATGCATCTGTCGATGGATGCTTGGGTTGCTTCTCCCTTTTGGCTATTAAGGGTAATGCTGCTATAAACATGTGTGTACAGATATCTCTTCAGCTACCTAGGAGTTGAATTGCTGGATCATAAGATAAAATAAATCTAAGTTTAATTTTTTTTTTTAAGAGAAAGAGAATTTTATTTATTTTTTCCATCTGGCCTTTGTTTCTCAGACACTTAGTTGTGTATGTGGTGCTGGGGTTTGAATCCGGGTCCCTGCACATGCCAAGCAAGCCAGGCATGCGCTCCAACCTCCGAGCCACTGCTCCAGCTCCTAAGTTAAGCTTTTGAGGAGCCACCATACAGTTTTCCAACAGTGGTTACCCCATCTTACGCCCTAGCCAACAGTACCGAGCAGTCTGTTTTCTCCACATCAGCAACATTTTGTATTTTCTAGTTGTTGTTTTGTTGTTGTTGTTTTTAATACAGTAACCACTCCTAGTGAGTGTGAAGTAGTAGTATTTGTTATTTTTATATAACATAACAGTAAAGGACTGGGGTGTAGCTCAGTGGTAGAGCACTTGCCTAGCAATGTATAGGCCCTGAGTTTGAAAAAAAAAAAAGTATATATGAGTAAGAGATCAAACTAAAAACATAAATTGTGACATTATAAGATTAGCCATATCTTCTTGTGTAATTTTTTTTTTTTAAAGAAAGAGGGACAGTGAGAAGGAAAGAAAGAATCAGTTTTATTCAGTTTCTCATGTGGCTTTCATTGCTCAGATACTTCATTGTGTACGTGGTGCTGATGTTCAAACCCACATCCCTGTACATGCGAGGCAAGTGCTGAAACTGCTGAGCCACCACTCCAGCTCCTGTAAATGTCTTTTTAGGGATTCTGAATACTTTTTTTTTTTTTTTTTTAAAGAGAGAGGGACAGTGAGAGAGAGACAGAAAAATTTTTTATTTAGTTTTTCATGTGCCTTCTGTCGCTCTGAGACTTGTTTGGGTATGTGGTGCTGGGGTTTGAACTCGCGTACTTACACCTGCCAGGCAAGCACCGTAACAGCTGAGCCATCCAGCCCCAGGAGTCTGAATACTTTAAAAGCCATTCGTCGTAAATCACCAGCTCTGGTTGAAACTAAGCAGTTAGTCTAGCTCCTGGGAATCCACATGGCTTCTTGGGCTGTGTTTTCTTGTATCAGTATGTGTATTTATAAAGGAATATTTTTCTGAAACTTACATTGCCAGCTTCTTAGTTGAAGTATAAGTTTCTTTGACTTTTTTTAAATCAGGCACCTTTCTTGGATGTTCTCAACACCATGATGGATACTACACTTCCTCTGACATTAGAAGAACTGGAAGAGTGGGGGAATCCTTCATCCGATGAAAAGCACAAGAACTACATAAAACGCTACTGTCCTTATCAAAATATTAAGCCTCAGGTAGTGAAAAATGGTTGTGATACACTATCCTGAAGTAACGGATCACGGATGCTTATTGCACTGAGGTGGGAGTTAGGGGCTTTAGAGATGTTTCTGCTGTGATACCCAAATATCTCTCAGCACCATCTGTGCTCATCCTCTGTTTCAGTTTAATACCAGAGGAGAATAGAATTACTATACCTTAATCACTAGATGAGATGAAGTCCTGATCTCTTTAGACAAGAATAAGTTAGATTTCAAATGAGAAAAAACTTCTAGCACTTGGAGAACAATTGGAGGTAATGATTTTTTCATGATCTTACAGAAGAGACCATAAGAGTAATGTAAACTCTTTATACATGTATTTTCTTTTAGCATTATCCTTCAATTCATATCACAGCTTATGAAAATGATGAACGTGTACCTCTGAAAGGAATTGTAAACTATACCGAGAAATTGAAAGAAGCCGTCATGGAGCATGCTAAGGACACAGGTGAAGGTAGGAGATGTCCAGGAAGTGGGGAATGCAGCGAGATGGGATAGAACCTCTACACACTGCTCAGAGTAATACATTTCATGCTTCAGATCAAATCATCAGACCATATTCAGGATGAAAGAATTTTTTTCTATGTTGACTACCCAGTTAAACTATATAAAACTATAACCGTCTCACCTCTTTTTCAAAGGACATAAAGAAAAAGTAAATTTAAATGTCAACTGTAACTTGGAGATGTACTCTCATACAATCATTTATTCATTTAAAAATATTTATTGAGGGCTGAAGCGGTGGCTCAGTAGTTTCTGCACTTGCCTCACATGCACAGGGACCTGAGTTCAAACCCCAGCACCACCACATACGTACACAGCAAAGTGTCAGAGCAACGAAAGCCAAATGAAAAAAATAAATAAATAAATAAAAATTGATTCTCCCCCCCCAAAAAAAAAAATATATATATATCAAGGGGGCTGGTGCAGTTGCTCAGCAGTTGGAGCACTTGCCTGGCATGCATGAGGAACCCAGATTGAAACCCCAGCACCACATACACAAATAAGTGTCAGAGAAACAAAGGCTGGATGAAAAATAAATAAAAGTGATTCTCCTTCACTCTCTCCTTCCCTCTAAAAAATAAAAATAAAAATATTTATTGGGATAGTATTCTTATTATTCTTGGGAATATCTAAAAGATAGATTCCAAGGGTTTTACTTTGGAGCTTCAGTGCCCAAACTAGCTGCTTTAGATTTTTCTGGATGGTTCTTTTCATTTTCATTAGATAAGAACGTTTTCCTTTCTGCCCTGACTTGCATGCCAGTGCATGCCAAAGTACTTACCTACAGGCCAGAGTCTCCGGCTTCAGAGCTGTTGACTCCCTCCTTGGCCACACCTTTCTCATGTGGTGCCACAGTCCCTCGATCCAGCTTCGCCAGCCACTCTTCCCACTTGCCCTTGTCTTCTGCCGCTTGCCCCTCCCGTCTTTGGTGGTGGTTATGTAGTTTCACCCTTATTCCTTTGCTACTATTCAAATAGTACTTTTGAGTGTACTCAAAAGGAAAGAGAAGAAATGGTCTCAATCTTCCAAAGACTTTCTAATTTTTTTTTTAATATATTAACTCTTTCAGGCTATCAGGCCCCCAATATTGTTTTAGATATTCAGCCTGGAGGGAATCATGTGATTGAGGATTCTCACAAAAAGGTATGTTCTCTATCCCTTCTCAGTTGACCACAGAGAAATGTGTTATATTTAATATTTTCAGTGGTTATAGCAGGGTTTCTGACAGAGCTGCTTCACACATGTCAGGTTTGTGGCTGAGACCCAGGAGGGGAGGAAGGGTCACTGAGTTAAGCAAGAGAAAAGGTTCTCTCTTGTACTTGATGAGGGAGCTCTGGCGAAGAAGGTGATTGAATCTTAATTGTTGGAAGCCTCAATCTCTATCCCAAATAAAAGTGCTCCATAAATTACTGGCTTCGGGGTTAGGTGAAAATGGATAGACAAAGAATTAAAACACTGGAATTTTACCACTATATTCTTCTATCTAATTTTGAAATGTGTTTCTTTTAGATTACAGCCCAGATTAAATTCCTATATGAGGAACTTGGACTTGACAGCACCAGTGTTTTTGAAGATCTTAAGAAATACCTAAAATTCTGAAATGTTACGTTCAACTGGGAATTGGAAACACACTGAAATACTTCATAGTCTTATTTCCAAATTAGGTTAGCAAAAGTGAGATTTTAAGTTACTAGATAATTTTTTAAAGTTGCTTCTCCGTCCAAATTTTGTGAAGTCTACATTACGGTTGCTCATACTGTTCTTTTCATAGTGCACATGTCCCTTAACCTGGGAAAGTAGTTTTCCAATCATGCTTCTTAGAAGGACATGGAGAAAGGAAGGAGGCAAAGACTGGAGCCTGTAGAATGCCAGGCCTCCCTTCCAGTTAGAACAGCTTTGTTCTTGTCTGTTTTACTAGGATTTCTTTGAACAGTTTACAAATCGATGTCCTTCCTCTTTGCTAGTGAATACTTTTGACATTGGAATAGTGAGTCTATCTTCCAGTTTCTATGACTACATTTAAAAAAAAAGATTAACATTCTTGTCATTTAAATGCTTTAGAGCTTTCAGATGATATGTCCCAACGTGTTCTGATCATCTCTTATTGGTATTATCTCAACAAAGTTAAAAGTTCCTACAACCAACAGTTTTCTTTTAAACATTTTTTTATTCTTTCAAACATTTGAGACTCTCTCCTGAAGTAGTTACTTTCAAGCTGCTGAAATTTCTAGGAATTAATGACTGTTCATAGAGTTCACTCAGCAGCATGCTGTACTTGAAGTTGCAGCGCAACCAAACACCACTGTCACATCTCTTCCTTAGAGGGTCCTAACACAAGCTGTACAGTATGTTGAATGCCCTGGAATAGCATGCACGATTGGAAACAAAGCATTTGTCTCTGAAAGCAGTTTGGTGATGAAGGAGTTTTTCCATATTGTGCTCCAAGATGACTCCATCTCCCTTCTCCAGAAAAATGCCCTGAGTATCAACTTCGCTGCCTTTGGAGGCAGAATTGGTACTTAATCTTATTTTGAGTCTTGCAGGAAGACCTGAAATCATTTCCTGTAGATTTAGCTGTGTCAATTCTCCAAAATTCAGAACCACAATAAAGACTCTGTCTAGACCATCCAGCTCTCTTGTGTACACGACAGAGTGGCTGTCATTCCTCAAAAGACAAAACCAGCCCCTGCTGAGGAGCAGGTCATTGCTATGGAGCAGACTTAAATCTTGATATAATTTCAAAGTCGAACTGGGCTGAGTCTTTTGGACCTAGTTTTTAAAAAGAATATTTACATAAATGGTTAATTATAAGAATTTTTAAAATATTTTATTATCCAATAAATTATTTCCCCCAATACTTGCTTCCATTTTGCCCCTTAAAACAACTGCCAAATTACATGTATTAATAAGTAGATAAGAATAATTTATATGAAAACCAATAGAAATTGCAAAATTCAGATTTTCAACTCAACTGGGAGGCATTGCTGTGCTCCATTTTGGAGCTGCTACAAAGACCAACTTTGACTCCACTTAAGATTCCCAAACAGGGCTGAAGTAGTAGCTCAGCAGTCATGGCGCTTGCCTGGCATACGCAAGTACCCAAGTTCAAACCCCAGGACTGGCACCACAAACACGGCGAAGTCTCAGAGCAACGAAGGCCACATGAAAAACTAAATAAAATTGTTTCTCACTTTCTCTCGTTCTCACTGTCCCTCACTCTTTAAAAAAAAAAAAGAAAGAAAAAGATTCCCAAACAAATGTCCGTATCTAAGTTAATGCTTAACTGTATACTATATCATAACTGCCAAATTCCTGGACAAAAGAAAAACCATCAAGGCAATGGACTCGGAGAACTTCTGATGGGTTTGGGCTTATTTGTCCTCTTTAATGAATTGTGTAAGTTGCTATTATTCAGAGATCATGTAACTTAAGCAGTTGTGTTTCTTGCACAGCTAATGATAGAACAGAAAATAACAAAAAAAAGCAAAAAGCTGCCTAAAGTAAAAGTTAGAAATTGTATTTTTTTATCATAAAAGGCATAAGTCCATTAAAGATTTGGGTTTGTTTTATAGTTGTATGAAACATACATAATTTAATGTACTTTTCTTGCTTTCTTTTCCCTTCAATATTTGAAGCATTTTCCTATTATGGTATAGCCTCCATAAATGTCATTTTAATATTTCTCTAATATTTTCTTATAATTTCACTCCCCACCATTTTTTAGGAATATTTATTTAGGACATTACTAGAAAGATAATTACTATGTCAAAGAGTATGGACACTCGATGCATAATGCCAAATTATTCCTCATAAGAGCTGTTGCCAAATTAACAATGTTCACTTCATTGTGCTCTTGCCAGCCATGTTTCCTGGGGTGGTGGTCATTACTGTTGTTCTTTAGGGGTGGGTGCTTAATTTGTGTCTTAAATGAATATCTTGTTGGTCTTTGAAAAGTGTGTTTTCTTTGTCAGGTACAAAAAGTATTTATGGTACATGTATATGACTTGTCAGACTTATTACTAGCATTTCCTGTAGCTGTAGATAATGCATGAAAAGCACAGTTCAGTGCTGCTCACGTAAGAAGTGCTCAGTGTTAGCTGCTATTCTGGTCTAATTTGAAATCCCTTCCTATAATTATAGATTTGTCAGTTTCTCTTTGCATTTCTTCAAAGTATTTGTTTTATATATTTTGAAGCTATTGTTACATAAAGATTCATGATTTTTAGTGGACTGTTTTTTTTTTTAATTTTTGAAAATTGCCTTTGTCTCATATAATGCTTTTCATATTGAATTCTATTTTGTCTGCTATTAAATATTTCCAAACCTGCCTTTTATAACTTCATTTTTTAACTAGGGAAATGCACACAGCATAAAATTCAATTACAAGAACGTATATAATGGAAACGTTTTCTTCACTCACTGCCTGGCCTTCCAGCTTCCCTCCCAGACACTTGCTCCTGTTTGTGTTTATTCACTTTTATGTATCACATGAAATAATCCTGTGCATATGGAAACATGTAGACATTTTTTCTTTACTTTACACTGTTTTTTATTATTTAATACATATTAGAGGGGCTGGAGTGGTGGCTCAGCGGTTACAGTGCTTGCCTGGCATGCATGAGGACGGAGGTTCGAACCCCAGCACCATGTACACAACGAAGTGTCAGAGCAATGAAAACCACATGAAAAACTAAATAAAACTGCTTCTCTCTCTTTAAAAAAAAAAAATACATATTAGAGGTGGTCTCAGGTCAATTCTCATATTCTCATTCATTTTAGAAGCTACATACTAGTCCCATAATTAATTGAACCAGTCTTCTATTGATAGAATGTTTAAATCATTCTAGAGTCTTCTATCATAAACAATGCTTCACTCAAGACCCTTTACATATTTCTTATTTTGCACATGTACAGATAAGATACAAATACCTAGGAATAGAAAGACAAGGTCAAAAGATATATTTTTGTTGGTTTTTTTTCCTTCCCCGGTACCAGGAATTGATCCCAGGGGCACTTAACCACTGAGCCATCTCCCCAGCCCTTATTATTTTTTATTTTGAGATGGGGTCTTAATAAGTTACTAAGGCCAGCCTCAAATTTGGGATTCTCCTACCTCAACCTCCCTAGTCACTGGGTCTCACCGCACCCTGCCTCTTGTGCTGGCTCAGTTGCAGTCATCTTTTGTTACTATTTGCCTATTACATCTTTTTTTTTTCTGTGTCCTTTGTTTAGCTATGTCTCTTATGTGTGATTTTGTCTTACTGAATATTTTTATTTTTTAATATGTAAATTCTTCTCAACACTTAGAAACATACTGTTCAACCAGGGACAGTGACACATGCTTATAATCCCAGTGACTCCAGAGGCTGAGACAGGAGGATAACAAGTTCAAAGCCAGCAGAAGCAAATTAAGCAATTTAGTGAGACCCTGACTCAAAAAAAATAGAATGGGCGGGGGATGTGGCTTAGTGGTAAAGTACCTCTGGGTTTAATCTTCAGTACCAAAAAAACAAAAAAAAATTATATAATCCAACAGGACATTATTTTGTGCTAGAAATGTTCTGTATTTGTGCTACCCAATATGGTAATCACTAGTTAGCTACTGGGTACCCAAAATGTTAATGTGACACAGAAACTGAATTTTTAATTACATTTCATTTTAATGATCATGGTTGGTAAGGGATAGTGAATGGCTCAAATCCAGTTATTCTTGCATCCATTATACAAGATAAGCACATAAGGCTGCGTTCAGGCACCTGCTTTTTCTCTACCTCTGCAACTTCCCGTGCAGAAAAGATCCACTCAGATTTTTCCCCCCTAGAATGTTAGTTTCCATTATGCTTCAAAAATTATCCTTGGCTGGGGACGGTGGCACACTCTTGTAATCCCAGCAGCCTGGGAGGCTGAGGGATGAGGATCACAAATTCAAAGCCAACCTCAGCAATTTACTGAGACCCTAAGCAACTTAGCAAGACACTGTCTCAAAATGGAAAAAAATAAAGTGGGCTGGGGATGTGGTTCAGTGGTTAACCTGGATTCAATTCCTGGTACGCAAAAAAAAAAAAAAAAAAAAAAAACTTCAGTTTTCTTAATTTCTTTCTTAGTTTTTGTGCTTGGGGGTCTCCCTTTTAGGCTCACTTTCTGTTTTGCAGGAGTCCTCTGATTATTCTTTGAGAAAAGTGGCTCTACCTGGTAAATTTTGGGTCCTTTTCCATCTGTTTTGCTCTTACTGTCAAATGCTAGTTTGAGTGGATAACAGAATTCTAGGTTTAGGATTAAGTTTCCATTACGGTTTTCAATGTAAAATTCAAATGTGCGCTAGCCTAGCTGAGAAGGCTGAAGGCAGGCATCTTCTCAGGCAGTCTGCTTTTGGGGCGGGCAGGATGGGTTTGGGCCTGGTTTTTCCTGAGTAGTCACCTTTATCCCGACCTTTTGGAAAGAAGATAAAGCCTTCCTTTACTCAGGGTTATTACCTGCTTTGTTGCTTTGGTTATGTTTCCTCTAGCCTTTGTTCTCACCTAGAACTCGTTTTTTGTTCTATGTTCTAATTTCTGGATCTACCCTCCACATAACAAAGATTTTCTCCTATGCTGTTAATTTTGCCTTTACTTTTTTACCCCCTCAGTGCACTTGGGGCAAACCCTGGATCAAATTTATTTTTTTTAAGCAAGAGGGACAGTGAGAGAGAAAAAGAGAATCAATTTTATTTAGTTCTTCATGTGGCTTTCATTGCTCTGAAACTTGACTTTTTATGTGGTCACGGGGTTTGAACCTGTGTCCTTGCACAAGCCAGGCAAGCACTGTAACCACTGAGCCACCACTGCAACCCCCGATCAATTTTCACTTCTGTTCCATTGTTTGACAAATTTTACATTTCTAATATATCACTTCTTTTAAAGAGCATCAGGGAGCTCCATGAAGTAATCTACTGAGGGTTTTTATACTTACATTGAAATCTTGTGTGTGTTACGTTCTCTCTGCCTCTTACATTGTTCTTTTAGGGAATGGTGCCCTTCAAAATATACTGTGATCCTTTGCGATCCACTGCCTCTGATCTGATCTTCCTGTTTGCCCATCTTCGTTGCAGCCCTTTGTAACCATGTGAAGCTGAGTTGGATGTGGGTCTGGTGTGTCCTCCTTAGGGCAGTAAGCTAGCTACAGTGCCCTTTTGTGACCCCTGTGAGCTGAGGAGTCAAAGCACTGGGACAATCCAGTGAATTAGGGAACCGCACTAGAGCTAGGTCTTCTCTTCCCTTTTCTTTTGCTGACCTTGTATAAGTTTGACACTATTTCAGGTGTAACTACTCATTCCAATATGCATTTGGTCACAAAATAGGCCTCTGAATGTTTTCCCTAAGGAGATTCTGCTGTGGCAGACTGTAACAGCTCCCACCGTACTCTTTAATTTTTAGAGATATTTTTTCCTGTATACTTCAGACTACAGTTTCTACATTCTTTAAAAAAAAAAAAAAAGATTGAGGGACAGTGAGAGAGAAGACAGAGACAGAAACAATTTTTAGTTTTCACATGGCTTTTGTTGCTCTGACACTTCATGGTGTACATGGTGCTGGGGTTTGAACCTGCGTCCTTGCCATGCCAGGCAAGCGCTGTAACCGCTGAGCCACCACTCCAGTCCCCAGTTTCTACATTCTTGTTCTCTGTATTCTGATTTTACCTTCATTTATAAATTACTTAAATTCTCACCACGTTATGGGGACGCATGCCTATAACCAAAGCAGCTTGGAAGAATCCACATTACCCCAGAACCGCTGACAATCTCCTTCCTGCCTGCCCAGCCACCTCCCTTACTCCCTCCCTGTCTGTGTAGCTGGAGAGAGGAGGAAAAATAGCTGGGCTTGCTGAAAGACTTCCACAGAATTTCCTGATATCTCAAAGGTCTCAGTGATAGGTCATTCCAATGAAGAGCTGTATGTTGTGAATGATTCTTCAGGTATACCTGTTTGTATTTTTACAGAAACATGAATTGCAAACTCCTTGCAAATTGAAAACTGCGAAGGCAGTGTCTGACAGATATAAAGGGTATAAGTTAAGGTTTTAAACATGCAGGGTGACTGTGTTGTCCATACATGGACTCAATTCTTGTTTCTAGAATCGACATAAAATTTTCATTGAGTACTTACCTCAACATTCACAGTGTGATAATCTGAATTAGTAGGTAACCAGGTGTGATTGCTTTCAGAAAACCCAGCATTTGAACTGTTGTCCCACTGCATTGGTGACTTTGAGAAAAGGGTGTTCTGTGTTAACAAACCAGAAAGAAATATATTTTAGTCCTTCCTGATTTGCTTCATAATTATTTACTTCCCTGTAGTTCTTAGCTAATGCTTGAGTTCATTATTCATGATAAAAAGGTGTTAACATTTAATACTAAATTTTTAAACTAAATTTTTAAATACTAAAATTTTAAACTAATAATTGGAAAATAGCTAATAGCATCTTGAATTTGAACAGACCATAATAAACTTTAACATTTTTTAATCATTGCTGCTTTTCCTGAAGACAATAATGTGGGGTTTCAAAATGTTCCCTTAGCAATTCATGCTGTTCTCTGGGTACAGTTACAGGGAATTCAGGAACACTGCCATACAAGCAAGCCTGAATTCTATCCTGCTTGTTTGTCCAGCCTTATTACTGCACATCAGCAAAAGCACATAAAGTAAGGAGCTGATGAAGAAAATGTTTTACCTTCACTAATATTAGGGGAAAATCAGATTTCATATAATTGAAAGCTGTCCATAGAAATTAAAGGTTCAGTGTTGGTCATCTGCCCAGCAACACAATTATGAGAGCCTTAGCCTCAAAAAAAGCCAACTGGGAGGCTGGAGATAAACACTTGATAGCATAAGATTGCTACAATCATGAGCTCCCAGCAGGTCAAGTAAAGACCAAAGAAACAAGTTGGGTGTGGTTGTGCACGCCTATAATCCCAGCGGCTCAGGAGGCTGAGGCAAGAGGATATCAAGTTCAAAGCCAGCCTCAGCAACTTGGTGAGGCCATGTCTCAAAGTACAAAAATAAAAAGGGCTGGAGATGAGACTTAGTGGTTAAGCACCTCTGGGTTCAATCTTCCGTACTTAAAAAAAAAAAAAAAGAAAGAAATATTCCCAGCACTCCGTGTTTCAGGTAAAGGGCAATGAATAATATTGCAAACAAGGCAACTGGTTTCTCAAATTCTAGTGCACTGAACTAAGAATCAGCTGGAAAACATCTTTAAAATTCATATTCCTTGACTTTGCCCCCAAAATTTAGTTGTGTGGCTCAGAGTTCATTTTTGTTTTTTTGTACCAGAGATTGCACCCAGAGGCACTTAACCATGAAGCCACATCACCAGTCCTTTTTATTTTTGTATTTTGAGACAGGGTCTCACTAAGTTGCTCAGGCCCTGGCTAAGTTGCTGAGGCTGGCTTAGCACTGGAGATCATCCTGCCTCAGCCTCCTAAGCTGCTGGGATTGCAGATATGCTCCATTGTGCCTGGCTAGTAAACAGCATTTTTAATAAGCTTCCAAACCACCAAGAAAGCTGATAATTCTTTCTAACTAACATTAAGAATGAAAAGCAAGTAACTGATTTGCAGCAATGTAATAGAAACAATCTGATTTGACAAAATAGCCAATACTTAATTTTACTGCTGTGGTATGGTTAAATTGTGTTAAACTTACAGTATCATAGTTTTCATTGAGATCTGTAGCTAAAATATTTCCCATTCCTATTTCTTCTCCGTAGTAAGTTATAGGGGTTCCAGGCAGCGTAAAAAGTAGCATGTTCATGATATTGACATATTGGTTCCCCAGACGAGAAGTCAGCCGAGTACTGTCTGGTCCACCAATCTGAAAGATATTTTTTTAAGAACATAGTTCTTGTACAGTTTTCTGGAAGACTTACCCTGCTTTACAGTTCACCTGGCAGAAAGGTAGTTGTACATAATGTTGATATCAGCAAACCCGGATTTCAGCCCAAGCCTGATAATTGCTATATAACTGACCCATTTACTGTCTTGGTAACAAAATGGGGCTAAGTACAATGGTATTCCAAATAAGATAGCATTTAGAGGATGACTATTCATATTTTATCAGATTTGGATAAAGAATATTGGCAGGAATGGAAATAAAAGTGTTTCTTCCACGAAGATCAGGACAAGGAAACAAGGTAGACAGGGCAGAGGGAGTAGAAAAGACTCTGACATGTCCCTTTGACCTCTGAACTATTTAAAACAAATTTTAAAAAGTAAATCAACTTTTATAAAGAAATTTACATAGAGAAAATTTTGTAAAATGTTTTCTATTTTTATATGTATTTCTGTGCTAAGTGTTCTAGTTAAAACGTCTGTTCCTTATTTAGTGAGAGCTTATTTAGATCATCTGATAACTCTTTCTGTAACTCCATAACTTAGCCTCATTCATATGCTGAGCATGGCACTTTGCTGTTTCATAAAGTACTTTCATAGCTATCTTGTCTTACTTCCCTCTTGCACAACAATCTTATCAAGTTTTGTGTCTATTTTACAAATGAGGAAATCAGCTCTAAGAAATTGCATCATTTATTCAAGTCAAAGCATGAGGGAAAACCAGCCTTTGAACTTCAAGTCGTAGAAAGGAATTAATTGTTAAAATTTCAGAGAAAGGAGGGGTTTTTTTCTGTTTTTTTTTTCTTTTTCCTTATATGCCTTAAAATAATATTCATAATCATTTCTTTATAAGCCAGTATAAAGTATTTTTCTACTTTTATGGCCAGAAAATTAGGTCGTTTTTGCTTCCATCCTTTTATTCTTTTATCTTCTCACAACAAACCCTGTGATTTCTCAAGTCTTCTGGACATACAGCACTAAAGCCTGCAACAACGCAAGATGAATTCATTCAAGAAAAATAGCATCTCAGAAGAGTGAGCTTTTGTAACATTTGAGCTTTCTCTAATCTCATGCACCCTCCTTGGAAAACCTTGCAACTTAAGTAGCTGAAAACCAGCAGCCTCCCAGCCACTGAGGGGCAGAAACGAGTTTAAAGTACACCAAGATACTTAGGAAACTCACTTCCTAAACTTCCGGCAGTTCACTTTTGGTTCAGAGTTTTCTTCATCTAATCTGACTCTGAGCTGACTCTGCACACTGTAACAGCCTATCACCAGAACATTTGCTGAAAACATTTGCGTACCTCCCTATAATGCTGTTACTAAGAAAGGCTAACCAGAACCCGAGTTAAAAAAAAAAAAAATTAAAGATGAGAATGAGATATCTGTGAGGGACTTTAAGAACTTGCAAGATATGCCTTGGAATCCAGGAGGCTCCACTAATGTGCAGGAATTGCCTGTGTGCATGAGGAGGGCTGTGCAGATACCTAGACCTGAGAAGCTGTTAATCTTTCAACTTTGGCTACCCTTGAGGCTCCGTGCAATCAGAAAGTGAGGACTAAGCTGAGTTCTAAACTGACGGCCAGAGTGTTGAGAACCTGCCTAACACACGCAGTCCTTCAGCAGTTTCCACCTACAACTCTTTCCATTCATTACAAAGTAGAGACTTTCATGGCCACACAGTAAAAGAACATAGACTGTACAGAATTAGTCTAAGGAAGTCAGTAAAAAGGTAGCCAGGAGGTGGCACATGCCTGTAATCCCAGTGACTCAGTTGGCTGAGGCAGGAGGATTGCAACTTCAAAAACAGCCTCCGCAACTTGGCGAGCTCCTTTGTCAAAATAAAAAAAAAAGGGCTGAGATGTGGCTCAGTGTTAACCACCTCTGGTTTCAATCCCTGTACTCAAAAAAATAATAATAAAAAAAAGCAGTAACTACAACAAAATCAAGAGGGGTGAACGATTTCAAAGTAAGTAATGCTATTCTATAAGATAGGCAAACAAAAGTATGGCCCATATTTTGGCAGAGAGGGGTGTAATCAATAGAAAATGTTGCTGAGGAAAACATTTGAATTCCTAAAGAGGAGACTTTAAATCAGCTATTACGTGTTCTGAGAACTAAGTCATAGCTAAAGAATGTAAAGACAATATGAGAACAATGTCTCATCAAATCGATATTATTTATTAACAATAGAGAAACTGTGAAAAAAAGCAACAGAAATTTTTGGAGTTGAGAAATATAACAACAAATGCAAAATGCAGGATTTGACAGATTTGAATTGGCAGAGGAATCGGCAAACACAAAGACAAGCCGGGCGTGGCAGCACACAACTGTAATCCCAGCAATTTGGAAGGTTGAGACAGAAGGATCACAAGTTCCAAGTCAGCCTCAGCAACTTAGACCCTAAGCAACTTAGCAAGACCCTGTCTAAAAATAAAAAGGGTTGGAAATGTGGCTCAGTGGTTAAGCATTCCTGGGTTCAATCCCCTGCATCAAAATAAAAAAAGAAAGAAAACATGAAGGCAGGTCAGTTAAGGGAATTTTGACAGACACAAAAGAATGAAGAAAAATGAGCAGTATCTCAGAGACCTATGGGATACCATCATGCATACCAACATACGCACTATGGAAGCCTCAAAAGGATAAGAGAGAGGGACAGAAATCAGAAATAATGTTTGAAAGAATAATAACCAACAACTTCCCAAAGTTGGTGAACAACAATCTGAATATCAAGACTCCCACCAAGACATATCAAACTGCCAAAAGGACTGGGGACGTGGCTTAGTGATAGGGTATTTGCCTAGCATGTGCAAGCTCTGGGCCCAATCCTCAGTACCACCAAAACAAACAGGCCCCGAAAGAATACGGAATAAAGCAGCAAGAGAAAATTGGGACATCACATATAAGGGATCCGCAACAAGATTAGTGACTGACTTCCCATTCAGCACCACGAAGGCTAGAAGGCAATTGTGAGGAGAAATTGAAAACAAAGGAGAAAACCAAAATATCCATATCCAGCAAAACTCCGGTAATGAAAGAAATTTTACAACCACTTTGCACTCACTGTGACCGATATGACATTTCAAAAAAACAAAACATATTGATAAGGATATGGAGCAATTAGAACCTTTGTACATTGCGGGTAAGAATATAAAATGGAGTCAGTGGAAAACAATTTGGCAGTTCCTCAAAAAGTTAAACACAGAAATACTATACAACCCAACAAGTCCACTCCTACACATACATCCAAAAGAATTGAAGAGATGAGCTAAAATGGATACTTGTACACCGAAGTTCACAACATTATTCCAGTAGCCACAAGGAGGAAACACTCCAACGTCCAGCAAGAGATGAAAGGATAAATATAATGGGGCATATACAAAAATATAATAGGCATGTCCATAAAAAAAAGAGTAAAGCACTGATACATGCTACCATATGAAGAAGCTTGAAACCCATATGCTAAGTGAAATAAGCCAGACACAGGAGGACAAATATTGTGTAAATTCACTTACATGAGGTACTATTAGAATAGAAGCTCAAAACAGAATGGAAGGCACACAAGTTTGGAAGCCAGAATAAGAGATTATAACTTTTCTGTTTGGAATGTTTAAAACAAAAAAAGCTCTAGAAATGGATAACGGTAGTTGTACAACATTGTGAATGTACTTAATGCCCATGAACTGTATGTTTTTAAATGTTTAAAATGGTGAATTTTACGTATATTTTACCAAAATAAAAAGTAACAAAAAAAATTCTTCAGGAATCCTAAGTTATTAGAAACTAAAAAGTTCTGCAGTGTTGCAGGCAGGACATAAGATCAATATATAAAAATCCATCACCTTTGTATATACTAAAAATGAACAATCCAAAAATGAAATTAAAACAATTTCAGGGCTGGAGCGGTGGCTCAGTGGATACAGCACTTGCCTGGCATGCGCAAGGATGCGGGTTCAAACCCCAGCACCACGTACACACAAAGTGTCAGCGCAACAAATGAAAAACTAAATAAAAATTGATTCTCACTGTCCCTCTCTTAAAAAAAAAAAAGATTAATAGTGGGACTGAAACAGGAACACAGTTGAGGGAAAGGTATGGGAAAAAGAAACTGCTAGAGAAAAAACCCTCAAAATTCACAGTGACAGCCAGGTGTGGTGGTGCACCCTGTAATTTCAACTACTTGGGAAGCTGCAACAGAAGGTCTAAGTTCAAGGCCAGCCTCAGCAATTTAGCAAGTCCCTAAACAACTTAGCAAGACCGTGTCTCAAAATAAAAAATAAAAAGGGCTGGGGAGCACCCCTGGACTCAATTCCCATTACAGGAGAGAAAGTTTTTTATTCTTTCTTCAATAATAAATTAATGGTTTACTGTAACCAACTCACTGCACCAGCTCAGAAATGTTTTTTATAAATCTAGTGCAGCCTAAATGTAGAGTGTTTTAGTCTACAGTATGTGATAATGCCCTAGGCCTTCACACTTGCTCACTGACTCAAAGCAACTTCCAGTTTTGCAAGTCCATTCATACCGTAAAAAGGTGTATCACATAATGTACTTTTTTTTTTTTAGAGAGAGTGAGAGACAGAAAAAGAGAAAATCGCTTTTTAAAATTTTTCATCTGGCCTTTGTTTCTCCAAAATTTAGCTGTGTATGTGGTGCTGGGGTTCAAACCCGGGTCCTCACGCACGCCAGCAAGCACTTGAAACACTGAGCTACGACTCCAGCACCTCATTTTTTATTTTAGACCTTATTTTTCAGTCTGCCTATTCTGTGTTTAGACACATAAATACCATTATGCTACAGCTGCTGGCAGTGTTTAGTGCCCTCATGTGTAATGCAGGCTAGTAGCAGGGGAGCAGTAGGCTATGCTCAGTCACAGGAAGAGGGGGAAGGCCTGACTCCCAGAATCTCTGTGGTTCAGCTGCCTTTTTACTCTGCACTCTAACCCACCAAAAGGCATTTTGTCACCATTTTATGTCCCCCCTGAATTTTGTGGGAGCCTTCCACGTCTGAAATCCTTTTTCTCCCAACTGAGATCATAAACTCAGGTAGTATATGGGAAAGAATTATGTCTGGATACCTATCCCCCACAAAGGCTAGTCAAGTTCTAAGCAGAGAAAAATACTAAATATTTAATTGAGCATACAGTATCTCCCCCTTAACAAGAGCCTGGTCAGAAGCTGGGAAAGGCCCTGATCACTAAGCAATCACCAAATGAGGTAGAGGTGAGGGTCACTTAGGGACAGAAGTCCACCTTGTCTTAAATGTTTGTATCCAGCAAGTACAACACTGTGGTGTGAAGTCAGGATACAGCTCCTAGTAGCAGGGACCAAGTCCTTGGAAATCAGAACAGCATGAGTACTGTCATTTCATATGTCACATACCCACAGCTGGCTCCATGTGAATACAAGATGGTCTCTTCAAAGAGCTCAAGGTGGGCAATGAGACTTACCATCCAGTTAGGCCAACTTCCTTCTGGCATGTTTTCCATCCAGGATGTGATGACATCATACACGATGTTCCCAGAAAGACTGTCTAGCATGGTGAAGAGACTGTTGAAAGGAAAGTTAGCTTCTTGGACAAATGGCAACCCGTAGTACATCATGGTCTTGTCGATGCTCTCTGCGTTGGCTTCGGTTCCCATGAATCTGAAAGAGTTGTCAGGGTTTGAAAGAGTTTCAGGGCCTGTCAGAAGACTGGGAAAGACTTTGCATCTGCTTATATTTTATTTAAAAGATATAAGGGCCAAATACACGTTATTAGCCCGATAGCACCAGGGCTCACTTCAAAGCAGTCAAGCCAGATGGCCAAGAAAGGTCACACTGGGTCACCTGAACAATTTCCCACTGTAATAAACCCAGAGTGTAGTCTAGTATTAGGTCATACTAAGATTTAAGAATCACATTTGGGAAGTTGGAGCGGTGGCTCAGGGGTATCATGCTTGCCTGGCATGCATGAGGACCCAGGTTCAAACCCCAGCACCACATACACAACTAAGTGTCAGAGCAATGAAAATCACATGAAAAACTAAAGTTGATTCTCTTTCTTTCTCTCTCACTCTCCCTCTTTAAAAAAAGAAGATAGAAGAAAACATTTGACTCTCAATTGATACTATTCTCTGCTTTCTAAACCTGATTTAAACTAACATCCTTAAAGACTGAAAACTTTTTTTTTTAATTTCCCCAATGGCTAATAATGTTGAGCATCTTTTGGTGTGATTATAGTTCACTTATACATCTTTTTTTTTTAAAGAGAGAGGGACAGTGAGAGAGAGAGAGAATCAACTTTATTTAGTTTTTCATGTGGCTTTCATTGCTCTGACACTTCGTTGTGTACATGGTGCTGGGGTTTGAGCCCGCATCCTCATGCATGCCAGGCAAGCACCAGAACTGCTAAGCCACCGCTCTAGCCCTCTATTACCTTTTTACTGATGAGAAAACATCTATATTAACCAACCAGCCTAAGAACATCAGCTATGGAGCCAGATTCAAGCTGTGTTCCTAAGCATCGTGATTTACCAACCAGTTAGTTCCAACATATGGGTTCACAGTATACAAGTAAATATAAGCTCAATAATAATGATAAAAGTAATAGCTCATGGCTAACACTTAACTAATAGATTCTCTGTTTAATCAATTTGATTGACATAAAATTCATGTGAAGTAAGTGCTATAATTAGCAACATTCCACAAAATAGGACCCTGAAAATCAGCAACATGAGAGGATAGATATATCAGACCCTGGCACAACCTAACTGAAATAAAATTTTACAGTTTGTTAAATTATAACTTGCATCTCTGACTATGCCTGGTTGTAAGGTTTAAACTGAGGATCATGCCCTCTGTCTGTGAAAAACAAAAGCATGTCCTCCGTCACCTGTATCTGCCAGGCTCCCGGCTGTATTCGTCCATGGTTTGTCGGAAGCTCCGGACAAGGTCATGCATTCCATCTTGCGTGGTGGTGAAATCATGATATAGCTCCAAGTAGCTTGTGACATTATCCTTTGAAAACCGGGACAGCAGGAATACATCATTTCAAATGTCACATACCCACAGCTAGCTTCATGTGCATGCAGACATTCTCTTCAAAGGGCTCAAGATGAGCAAGATAGATGCTCACAGAGGATCCCAGGACTCAGTGCTCAGGGATTTGTGAATGCACAGTAGTTGCAACTATTAGTTCTTCATGTGATGCTTGAATTGTCAACTTTATAAATCTAGTAAATAATAAATATTTCTCTAATTTAACTGTCACCCTTTTTAGCAAACTAAATTTCACCAACATCAGAACACGGATTACAAACACTTTTGACAAAGTCCTCCTACACATGTGATTGTCTAACTGCTTTGGACACTGGTAGTGAACCTAATGATTACAGAGCTCATTATTACACTTACACTTATATCTGTTCACACAAATATCAACATTATGCATGGTATTTCATTACAATTGGCCTCAGGATCTCCTCTCCAAGGAGCTGTTCTTTCTCTTTGGGACAATTAACACAGCACCTCTTTTTCTCTGTTTTTTTCTCTTTATTGGAAGTCATGTGCAAAAAAAAAAAAAGGTTTAATCTTAAACCCTGGTTTATGATATGCTCTCATAATTGGCTTGTGCATTGCCAACTAATTCATATTAATGATGTTATAAGTACCCATAAATCTACTTAGGATTAAAGTTTTACAATAAACTATTTAGCCATATGGATTTCATTTTACATGTTTAAATTCATTAAAAAGGTATCATGCTATATAGCAATAATTTTAAATTTTTTAACACGAAGCATTGCATTGCTAAAATGCACCCATATTGCACTGCAAAAACAAATCCATCATTTTGGAATGTACTTTAGGACTACTGTCTACTTGGCCCTTGAAAATAGGCAACTAGCCAGGCAGGGTGGAGCACACCTGTAATCCCAGCAACTCTGAAGCCTGAGGCAGGAGCATGGCAAGTTCAAAGCCAGCCTCAGCAACTTAGCAAGGCCCTAAGCAGCTTAGCAAGACCTGGTCTAAAAATAAAATATAAAAAGGGCAGGGGATGTTACTCAGTGGTTAAGCACACACACAAAAAAAGAACTCCTCTAGGGATCCTCACTCTGGAAAGAGGCAGTGGAAGGAAACATTTGGGTGCCTGATTAGAAACTCCTGTGCTTCCTAAAGAAAACGGCTCAAAGTACTTTCCATAGATGGCCCAGGACTTGACTTTGTAATCTATTTCTCAGGCTAATAAAGGAAACACTGATGACATTTTCAGAAAAGGCAAAGAAAAAAACTTTAAACCCTTACCGGGATTTGGAACTTATTTACTTGGATCTCATCCCTCAGATGCTTTGCTTCTAGAAGAAATTTAACAGCATCGAAACTAAAGCCATCAACACCTTTTGCAAGCCAGAACTGTATTATTTCCTAAACACGAAGAAGCAAAACACTTGGTTACATTAACTCCACACTGTAATCATAATGTGTAACAAAGGGTTTTTCTGGGAATGATTTTCCATCCTGAACAGCATCCACACATCCCGTTATTTATTCATGTCATTGAACAGTCTTAGTGTAATGAACTCTCAAGTAACTGCCTTTAGGGACTTCACACTTCCTTCACATTTGAATCCAGAGTTACAATTACCTTTGTAACTGAGATGACGAGCATGTTTCCAAAGTTTAGAGAATCCAATCAAAGCAAAAGAAGACATCATAAAAGAAAGGACTCAGGAGAAACTGGGACAGTATCTCCCTCCTGCTGAACTCCTTAATTCTCACTCCATCTGAAAGTGATAACTAATTGTTCAATAATTAAATGCTTTACTCCTTATCAGGAGGGCAAATGAGAGGTGAAGAGCTTAGGTGCTCAAAGGTTTTTGGTTGACAGTGCTCAAGACAAAGTAGAAAGAATCAACCATCAACCAGGAAAAAAATGAAGAAGAGTGAAGACTGAGTAGTGACTCTTAGATGCACATATCTTGAATACACTCAGATAATAAAATATAAACAGCACATTATCCAAAGGAGTCACTATTTTATTGTCTACTGTGGTGGCTTGAAGAGGGGAGGCAATGGTGGAAGTGGCAATGGGTTGGCAGAGGCTGGATCTGCTCTGAGGGGCACTCATGGCCCGCTGAGAGCGGGTGGGCATTGTGAAAGCAAGGGGGGTCAAGGTTAAGTCCTGGGTTCTTGGACTGAGTGGCTGTGTGCAGTAGCAGGTTGAGGGAGAAGAGGGGAATGTTCTGTGTCTGCCACACCAGGCTTGAGGAGTGGACTGCGCATGCAGGTGGCAGCGCTTAGGAGGCGGGAAGCTTGTTAAATCCAGACCTTAGGGCAGGACTGTGGTCACAGATGTAAATCTGGGAGTTGTGAACCTGAAGACAGTGCTTGCCAAGTAGCTTGTCCCTTCTTCTAGCAACATAGGTGACCAGAGCCCGCTGCCACCCTCCCCTATAAGCCTTCAGTCACAAAGGGCTCCTCTACCTGACTGAGACCCCCGAGGGCAGGACCAGCTGTTAGCTTTACTTCCTGTGCCTGTGACACAGCACTCATTGAATCGCTTAGCAAACATGGAGAGGGAAGAAGCCACACGCTAAAGGTGCTGCCCATTACCTGGGCATCCCCAGAGGAGGTGGAGGATCCACAGCAGCAGGGCAGGAAGTGGGGCCCTTGGTCCGCCACACACACAGGCCTCGGGGAGCACCGAGAGGCCCCTCACTTGAAGAAAGGGTTCTCAGGTCTTCAAGAGCCAACTCACTATGACAAAGCTTCAAGACTCCTCTCTTGCCCTGGCCCCTTCCCACCTCCCGGGTCTCATTCTGAATTAGCACTCATTTTTCTGCCCTTAATTCTGTACTCTTTATTCTTAAGAAGGCTCCCAGTGTTTATAAGCCTCAGACCCCACACAGCCTGGAGCCGCCCCCAAGCATGAACACCGGGGAAAGCGGAGCACAAATAGCTGTCAACTATCCAAGCAGCCTCTGATAAAATGTGGGAAAGCATCAGGCGACCTGTCATTGCAAACATTAAGTTTGAGGGTACTGATGTTCTAGAATTGAGTCAGTCATTTTCTTCATGGGCTCCTTATTCATTTCGGGGCCTCAGCCTTGCTAAACATTGACCTGACCTTAGAGAACTAGAACCAAGTACTCCAGCCAAGGTTTATGATCCTGGAATAACTGGAGGTAGTACTGTATTTTGTCTTATCATTTACTTGATGAGTCTTTTTTCTTTTTTTTTTTAAAGAGAGAGGAACAGTGAGAGAGAGAGAGAGGATCAATTTTATTTAGTTTTTCATGTGGCTTTCATTGCTCCAACACTTTGTTGTGTACATGGTGCTGGGGTTTGAACCCAGATCCTTGTGCAGGCCAGGTGAGCACTCAGCCACCGCTCCAGCCCCTTGCTGAGTCATTTTAAATGCTGAAGTTTTAACCAGATAATCCAAAGTTTACTCGTGAGAAATATTTCCTGCATGTTATTGATTTTGTCAACCAGGTGAGAAAAGAGAGCTCCACGTTTTAATCGTTAACCTTCTTCACTTCAGTTAAGCTCTCCCAGGGTGCTAGCTGTGGACATGGGCACAAAGCCTGGCTCCACCAGGTCAGGGTGAGCCACATGCGTGTCTTGGACTCTGGGGACAGTACACTGTGTCCCCGATTCTTGTCTAACTCCCATAACATCACGCTGTCCTGATTTTTCCATTGGACATCTTTTAATTCTTTTTTCCTAAAACAACAGACTGCTTTGAGTATAAAAGGAATCCAGTCGCCATTACTGATGTCCAACCTCCTGAGCTGCGGTGGTAATGTTATGATGCCAGTTTACTTAAAGAGCCACATTTGGGAAACAGAAAAGCTCTGCTCTTATATGTGATTAGATATAGGACATCATCTTAAAAATGACATAAATCCCAGGTTGTCCATCTCAAAAGGAAATGAAGAATCATAAGACATTTAGAAGTACAGAGAAAAAAACCATATCCTCTTCCAATGGTGAAAGAAAGAAAACTGTCCCCACTGCCTCTCAGAAGTCAAGGTAAAATTCCTTGCTAACTCCTCCAGAAACAGGGAGTACAGAAAGAGTCAGGGCTTTGGAATCTGGCTGTCTGGATACCATCCCAGCCGTCCTTTGTCCACTACATGGGTAAAAGCAGCTGCAAGACCTTGCTAAACCAGTAAGAGCACCAGCCTTGCAGGGCCTCTGTAACAAGTCAGTGGGCGATTGCTGCCAGACTCAATGACACTTCACTTTTTTTTTTTTAAGAGAGAGAGAATCAAATTTTATTTATTTTTTCATCTGGCCTTTGTTTCTCAGACACTAAGTTGTGTACGTGGTGCTGGGCTTTGAACCCAGGTCTTCACGCTTGCCAGGCAAGCGCTCCAATTGCTGAGCCACTGCGCCAGCCCACAACACTTCACTCTTTGTATTTCCTGATCTGTCTGCAATATTTGACACTGTTGACCAATCTCTTCTTTTAGAAATACACATATCTGAGGCCAGAGCAGTCGCTCAGCGATCATGGTACTTGCCTGGCATGCGCAGTGATGTGGGTTCGAACCCCAGCATGACATACACAACGCAGCATCCGAGCAACAAAAGCCACATGAAAAACTAATTAAAATTTATTCTTTCTCTCTGTCTCACTGTCCCTCTCTCCCTTGAAAGAAAGAAAGAAAAAGGAAAGAAATACACATATCCTTTGGCTCCATAAATCCCGTCTCTGGGATTGCTGTTCCTTGTCTGTGACTGTGTTCTTTTCTTTGTTTTGGGTTTTTTGAGATAGGGTCTCACTTAAGTTACTGAGGCTGACCTGGAACTTGCAGTCCTCCTGCCTTAGCCTTCTGAGATGCTGGGATTACAGGCGTGCGCCACCACACCCAGCTGTGATCCTCTAAATGTTTGAGCTCCATGAAGTTCCATCTTTGCCCTTGTTCATTTCACTTCCCAAAGGTATCCATTCATTGAAAATTTGGCAGGTACTTACATAATAAGAACCACACTGTCCTGTGCACGTTTCAAAGGTCGAATCATTTAATCTTCAAACAGTCCTATGAGCTATGAACCATGATTGTGCCTATTTTATAAATGAGAAAATGGGGGCTGGAGCGATGGCTCAGTGGTTTCAGTGCTTGCCTGGCATCAGCAAGGACACGAGTTCAAACCCCAGCACCACATCCACAACTAAAGTATTGGAGCAACGAAAGCCACATTAAAAAACTAAATAAAATTGATTCTCTCTGTCCCTCTCTCTTGCTCTTAAAAACAAATAAATAGATGAGAAAATGGGCTCAGGAAGATGAAGCGCCTTTAACTAAAGCCACACGGTTAGTAGGCAGCCACTAGACCGCAACCACATGGCACCCTTGCCTGTTTGCTATCTGACTCCATTTATTTTCTTGTAATTGGAAGATCTGCCACACACCTGGCCCTTACTCCCTGGGACAACATTTGGCTCCCCCTAAGTCACAGCAGGACCCCTTGTTCATCTTAGCTGACCTACTTTTCTCGCTGGCTACCTGCCTGAACTCTGTAAGCATCACCCATATGTCAACAAAACCCAGTTTTATCCCGAAAGCACCCCTCTCCCCACACCCCATATCCTTCTATCCAATCCCATTGGACCCTTGATGTCTCAGAAAGAGCTCCAACTCCACGTAACAGATGCCCCCTTCCTCTTCTTGTGTCTCCCAGTTCAGCAAATGGCACCACCACCCACACAGCGTTCAAGTCTGAAACCTGGGACTCACGCTGGACTCCTCCCTAAGGGCCAAGACTTCTCTACATCCCCATATCACCCTTGCTGGTCTAAGGCCACCAGTATTTCCAGACTACCCTCTTCCCTGAGCCCTCTGCCTCCAAACCTGACCTACTCAAACCCCTTCTCCAAAACCAGATGGATTATTCAAAATGCAAATCTAAAATGATTTCCTGCCTCAAACCTTTTAAAGTCAAATCTTTATCAGAACTTTCAGTGCTGCACTTGACCTGGCCCCTGCTGACCACTCTACTCTCATGGGATCCTACCCGCTCTATATAACCACATTCCAGCCATACTGGACAACTGCCAGCATCTCTCCCATGCCAGGGTTCATGCCTCCCCTCTGCCTGTAACACTCCCACCCACACCTCTTCACTTGGCTTGCTCTAGTTCATCCTTCAGTATCACTGACTCCTGTGCAAACCCTTCCTGATCTCCACTCTGTGTCTAGGTGAGGTGCCAGCCTCTCTACTCCTCTTTCCTAATCTCATGACCACTCAGAACACTTTACTGTGATTGCTGTTTGTCACCTCCCCTCAGATTATAAGTCCCATGACAGCCACAATATGTGTCTTACCAGCCCTTCTACCTGCTGCATGGCTGACCCAGGACACTTAGAGTGAAATGAATGCATGATCATGTAACGCACCTGGCACACAGAAGGGGTCGTACAGGGTACAGTTCTCAACTTCCAGAACAGCTAGTGTTTAAAGCAAGTAGTGCATGAGCTGTATTTTATTTTTTATTTTTATTTTTATTTTTTGGTACTGCGGATTGAACCCAGGAGGACTTGACCACTTAGCTCTAGCCCTAGCCCTTTTTATTTTTATGTGGAGACAGGGTCTCACTGAGTTTCTTAAGGCCTCATTAAATTGCTGAGTGTGGGGCTGAAGCAGTGGCTCAGCAGTTACGGCGCTTGCCTGGCATGTGCGAGTACACAAGTTCAAACCCCAGCACCACGTACAAAATGAAGTCTCGGAGAAATCAAAGCTACATGAAAAACTAAATAAAATAGTTTCTCCCTTTCTCTCTCACTGTCCCTCTCTCTTAAAAAAAAATAAAAAAAAAAATTGCTAAGTGCGGCCTCAAACTTGGGATCATCCTACCTCAGCCTTCCAAGTCCCTGGGAACAGACATGCACCACCCACCTGGCTGCAAGGAAACTGCACTGCGAATGGAGCCGCGTGCCTCCAGCAGTGCTGCGCGCTTAGGCTCTGGTTCCATCCTACCTGAGAGTGCCTCTTGGCTTCTCATCCCCAGCTACATGAACACCGTGACCCCCCAGGAGTCCCCACTCCAGGTGAGCATTCCCACGTGGCAGGTCAGGATCACACCAAGCCCAGATGTGGGGCCAGGCCTTCACAGCCACTTCACCTTACTGTACCTGTTCCCTCATTTATCAAAAAGAGGATTTGGAGGCAAGTGAAAACCAGAGTGACTGGGAATGTATAAAGAGCCACTTCACAAACATAAGCCCCAATTCTGCGCGAAGGCTTTCTGATTTCTACAGAGTCAAGCACTCAAGCCCGGAGCAGTCGGAACAGGGCCAAGCACCCTGACAGCCAGTGGGAAAGAGACTGAGGAGGAGAGAAGAAGGTGTTCTCTGCTGGGCATCCCCTGAATGCCATGCCAACCTCCCCACACCCTGTGCAGATAACTGAAATGATAAGAGCAGAAGGAAAAAGGATCCGGCTCCACAGTGCCAGTTGGTATGTGAGCAGGGGTTGTTCCAAATGCCTCCTCACCACAAACCACCTGGACTGCAAATTATTAACCCGCTGAACTCTATCGCAGAGATAAGTGCTGCTGGAGGCAGGAGGGTGTCAGAAGTCCCCTTCCTGTGAAAGATCCATTTCCAGGAGCAATGCACCCTTCCTCCCAGCTTCTCAGCATTTCTTATTTACCTCTAATAGTAAATCTGCTGAACCGACCTTGCAAATAATGTCTAACCTCACCCCGGGGCGGCAGTGACCCGTTACATGCGGGCCGTCACTCACTCTAGGGGCCTAGCAAGTCAGAATCCTGTTCACGCCCTCCTCCACTTGATGCCTGCAAAAGAAAGGCCAAGGTAGTTAAAGAACCATCAGTTTTCTGGCTGGCTCATCTTGATGAATTCATCGCCCTTGTTTAACCATCTCTAGATGGTGTGGTGCTGCCGTAAAAACAGACAGAAACATGACTAGAAAAGAGGTGAAAGCTTGGAAATAAATAAACCGAGACATCCACAGTCAGCGGACTTTCAACCGACAACTCAGTGTGAAAGAACAGCGTCTTTAAACAACACTGCGGGACAACCAACCGATGCTCAAGCCACATGCAAAAGAATGACGTGGAGCCCCTTACGCTCATACCACATGTGAAAGTTAACAAAATAATTCTTTAAAAAGTTAACAAAAGGGGCTGGAGCAGTGGCTCAACGGTTACAGTGCTTGCCTGGCATGCACATGTATGTGAGTTCAAACCCCAGCACCACGTACACAACAAAGTCTCGGAGCAAAGAAAGCCACATAAAAAACTAAAAAAAAAAAAAAAAAAAATTATTCTTTCTCTCTCTCTCTTACTATCCCTCTCTATTAAAAAAAAAGTTAATAAAAAATGGATCAGAGACCACCTAAAATGTAAGAGCTGAAGCCATAAAACCCTTAGAAGAAAACAAGAGTACATCTTTGTGATCTTGTGTTAGGTGATAGTTCTTACATATGACAGTAATAAGCCAGGCTCAGTGGCCACACCTGTAATCCCAGGGACTCAGGAAGCTGAGGCAGGAGGATCACAAGTTCAAAGCCAGCCTCTACAACTTAGTGAAGTCCTGTCTCAAAATCTAAAATTAAAAGGAGGAAGATGTGCTCAGTGGTAGACTGCCACTTTTATGAAATGTCCTTGGTGGGCAAATTAGTAGATGAGTGGTTGCCAAAGCCTGCAGAGAGGGAGCAAGGTGGTGGTAGGAGAGGTGACTGCTGATGGTTTTGGAATTTCTTTTTAGCATGATGAGAATGTACTGGAAAATTAGTAATGATGGTTGTACAACTCTGAACATACTAAAACCACTGAAGTACACTTTTGAAAAAGGAAGTTTTATGGTAAGTGAATTATTATCTCAATAGACTATTATTTAAGAACAAAATGAAGGAAAATTTAACCAAGAGTTCTAGGCGTCCCTAGTGACCTGCATCCTCTCCCTCTGGCTGACATGGTGAATTGCAGAAGGCACCCGCAGCTTTCTGTTCCCTCCCTCCCTACTCCAGAGCGCTACCCCACTCCCCTGAATTCCTGCCCCCTCTGGCCACAGCGGCTGCAAGGAAGGGAACGACATGGCTACGCTTTCCTGCCAATCGTGCATCAGGCGTTGTTAGCACTGCCAGAACCACTCCGTTCAAGCCTTTCAGGTTACTACAGGAACTGTCCTGCCACAAACAGACCAGCGACTCAGCACACTTGTCACTGGCATTCAAGGACTATCCGAACAGCTCCCATCTGTGACTTTTCGGACCTCAGCTCCCTGCCTCCTACCTCCTGTATCTTCAGCACACTGCTTGGGCTGCCAGACAAACAACAGAGGACCCCCAATTAAATTTTAATTTCAGGTAACTGATGGATTCTTTTTTAGTAGGGACTATCCGAACAGCTCCCATCTGTGACTTTTCGGACCTCAGCTCCCTGCCTCCTACCTCCTGTATCTTCAGCACACTGCTTGGGCTGCCAGACAAACAACAGAGGACCCCCAGTTAAATTTTAATTTCAGGTAACTGATGGATTCTTTTTTAGTAGAAGTATATCCCAAACATTATATTATTCACAGTTTATCTGAAATTTAAATTTTAACTGAGCATCCTGTATTTTTATTTGCTAAATTAGCAAGCCTACACACTGGCCTCCACGTCGGTTCTGAAACATATGAACCATACCCTCACCTTCAGATCTCTGCACTTTCTCTGCCCTATGCCTGAAAGTCAAAGGGCTCTCCAGAGCACTGGAGCACATGTCTGTAATCCCAGGAACTTAGGAGGCTGAGGCGGGAGTATCGCAAATTCAAGGCCAGCTTCAGCAACTAAGCCAGGCCCTAAGCAACGTAGGGGGACCCTGTCTCAAAATAAAAATTAAAGAGGGCTTGGGATGCAGCTCAGTGGTTAAGCACCCCTGGCTTCAATCCCCTCTACCAAAACAAACAAGCAAACAAAAATCACAGGGCTCCCTTTCACACTTCAGGTTGTTCTCATCATTGGAATATTTCCCAATCACCTTCCATAGAAAAGCAACTTCTAGAGTTGGAGCGGTTGCTCAATGGTTACAGTGCTTGCCTGGCATGCAAAAGTATGCAGGTTCCAACCCCAGCACCACGTGTACAATTAAGTGTTGGAGCAACAAAAGTCACATGAAAAACTAAATAAAATTAATCCCTTCTTTTTCTCTGTCTCACTGTCCCTTCTCTTTAAAAAAAAAAAAAAGAAAGAAAGAAAGAAAGAAAAGCAACTTCTACCTAGCACCCCAAGGGCCCTGCCCTGCAGCGCCCACCACCACCTGACACGTGAAATACGTAGTTCTTCATAGTCTGCTTTCCCTTGGCACACTAGAGACTCATTGAGGGCAGGGCTTCTATCATTCAATACTGTATTCCCAGTGCTCAGAACAGGGCCCAGCACCGGGCAGGCATAGTTCAAGTTGATGGAGTGACTGCAGAAGGGCCACGCATGGATTATCTCATCTATCTTCCAAGCAGCCCTCTGATCAAGTACCACCATCAGCTGTGTTTAATCTATGAGGGACCAAAGGCATAGAGAAGCCAAATAATTTACCCAGAGGCCCACTGCAGAGGCAGGATCCAGACCCCAAAGACCACAGCTGGCCCCACCTCCATGTTCCTGCTCCAGGGTATTATTTAGATTATCCTGGATTAGATGAAGAAAGGAGCCACCAACATCTACGTGTCTATATTTTTGTCAGACATCGCAATCTGAGAATTTAACTACACTACTTGATTTTGCCTACACAATTATTGTTCAATATAGAGTGTTTAAAATAACCACTTAAGGGGGGCAGTGGTGGCTCAGTGGTTATAGCGCTTGCCTGGCATGCACAAGGACGCGGGTTCAAACCCCAGCACCATGTACACAACAAAGTGTTGGAGCAACAAAAGCCATATGAAAAACTAAATAAAATTGATTCTTTCTCAAAAAATAAAAATAAAATAAATAAAAGTAAAATAAAATAACCACTTAAGCTTGCATTAATGGAGAATCTATGCAGGTATCCATACTCACTTTTATTTCTTCTTGAACAGCATGATTTCGGAAATTTAAATCAGGTTGCTCTTTCATAAACTGGTGAAAATAACATTGCTTTCGCACTTCATCAAAGTGCCAGCTGGAGTTTCCATACACACTTAACTAGCAAAGAAACAAAACAGAAAACAACTGCTTAGTAGTTACTCATGTGATGATTTTGCCCACAAAGAAATGATCCTTGTTATCCCAGGCCCTGTGTGGGCAGAGTGCGTAAACCCTGAGAATTCTCCTTCTAGGGTGAGTCCTAAGCTAAATTAATCCCCAAAATGTTACCAGTTGGCCCAATGCTCCACAAACATGGTTGTGACCTATCTGTCCAGGAGACACAGTTCCTAACAACCACAACGGCAAAACAAAGGACCAACTTAAGGAACAGGCATTGATAACATATTTGTTGAATCTTCTGTGCAGACTCTGGCCTGCTGTTTGTAAAGAAAAGCAAATGCCAGTCAATGTGGGAGAAAGACACATGCTACTGGCCTTGGAGCCTGAACCCACATATACTGAGTATTCAAAGTATATCTCCAAAATGTTTTTTATTAGAATCATTCTCTTAAAAACTCTGCTAGTCCTCAGGAGTTAAAAATCTAGCAATTTCAAGTGTTGGTACCCAGCAGTGTTTGGCACTGTAACTGATTTCCTCTTTCTAGAAATGCTCAGGGACATGGTTTCAGGTCAAGACTCTCCTGGTGCCCCCTCCCCAATCTCTGGCCCCTTCCTCTTAACACATGGGAACCTTAAACATGAGAGTTTCTTGGACGCTATCTCAGGCCTTCTGTTCATTTCATGCTAAAGAGAGCATCAAGAAAACATCAAAACTGGGGGATTTTACATGAACCCTTTTATTTTTAGTTGGAAGACCCAGTCCTATGGGGTCTTCATTTCCATGGCAACTGGTCAAAGCTAATTAGCTGCTGCTGCATTTCAAGGAAACATACCCTGTGCCATTTTCCCACATGGATGCCTGGACACAAACCAGAATGGGATATTTATAGTGTGTTTAACCGACAAAAGATCAGGATCCAAAATGCAAGCAGACCTCCAGAAAATAACTCCACAGGGACAAGAAATTCTAAAGAGAACTGGGGTGCAAATCTAGAAACAGGTATTTCCCCAAAATGGAATTTCAGGTGAAGAACTACATGTTCAACATCACTATTAATTACATAATCACTACATTAGCAATTAGATAAACCATTACTAATTATTAGCTAAATGTGAAATTCAGACCTCAATAGGATACTATTTTATATTCACATGAGTGCAAAAAATCATGAAGTATGGCCAGTACCAGGAATTAATGAGAACATGTACTTTTCATACTGCTAGAGGGGGCATAAATTGGTACAACCATTTTGATAATCAACTTGACATTCTCTTGTAGAGTTGAGCATGCAGTACTCTGCACAGCAATTTAAATCGTTGCAATTTTAAGAAGCCCTGGCACATGTGCCTCAAGATAGAGTACCAAGCCCAGCTGCCCTTCAGCTGAAGAGTGGATTGAAATCATGGAGTGAAAAAGGCTAGTTACAGAAGACTACATGTAGAATGGTGCTTCTCAAAGTTCAAATTAGAGAAAATTTAAAAATAAACTTAAAAATACACAGCATAGTGTGATACAGGCAAAACAAAAGGCAAAGACTTGGAAAAAAAACAAAATTCAAAGTAATGATTGTTTCTAAGAGGAAGAAGCATCAGAGAAGAATGCATAGGTGTATGAATGGTGGTAATGTTCAAGTTCTTAATTTGTCTCTGTTGGGTAGGGCTTCATTGACACTCACTATATTATCTTCCCCAGCTTAGACATATATTACATATCATTTTAGACAGTTTTATTTAGGTATAATTGCACATATTTAAAGTGTACAGATTGATCAGTTTTGATGTATACACTTTAGGAAACCATTACCACAATCAAGATAGGGATTGAACTCAGGGCATTTAACTACTTAGCTACATCCCCAGCCCTTTCTATATTTTATTTCAAGATAGGTCTCACCAAGTTGCTTAGGGCCTTACTAAATTGCTGAGGCTGTCTTTGAACTTGCAATCCTCCTGCCTCAGCTTCCCAGGCTGCTAGGATTATAGGCATGTGCCACTTTGCCCCGCTTTCTTTTTTCTCCAGGGAAGCACTCTACCACTGAGCCACATTCCCAGCTCCCTTCCTCTCATTTTTCTCTCTGCCATCCTTAAATAACCACCAAATGTCTTCCTGTCATTATGGATGAGTTTGTTTGATTGTTTGTTTGGTACTGGCTTCTTTCACTCTGCTTAATTATTTTAAAATACATGTATTTTGTTGCATCCACTTATAATTCATTCTTTTTTATTGCTGAGTAGTATTCCATCACACGGCTATGCCACAAAGTAATCACGCATCTATTATATATTATATCTATTTTTATATGTGTTAACTATTACCTAAAAAAATGCAGTTTTGACTATAGTGGAGAGCTAACGCAAGGATGGAAAAACATGCCAAAAGAGGCAACTCAAGAGAATACAGGATTTGAGATATGGGTACACTGAGGAGACTGGAGAGATTGACAGACAACCTCCATTTCCTGACCCTTTCATTAACTAGCTATGTGACCTCAGTTTGCCTGTTTACAAAAAAAAAGTAATCAAAACCTAATTCATAGGGTTAAAGAGTAGATTAAATGAATTAATAAAATAAAACAGTGGAGAGTCTGAAACATAATAAGCATTTAATAAATGTTTGCTAAGGGGCTGGAGTGGTGGCTCAGTGGTTGAAGTGCTTGCCTGGCATGCATGAGGATCGAGGTTCAAACCTCAGCACCACATACACAACTGTTGGAGAGACAAGGGCCAGATGAAAAAATAAATAAAGTTGTTTCTCTCTTTCCTCTCTCTCTCTTTTAAAAATAATTTTTAAAAAGTTTGCTAATATTGCCATTTTAACAAGTGAGTGGATTGGAGGGGGAAAAAAATAAAAGATATAAAACTTTCAGTACTTGTTGATGGTCAGATCCCCATGCCGAATGCAGGTTACCATTCATTGAGCTTGGAGAACAGGAGGTTAGGGAAGAAGATCACAAAATTGACCTTGAAACACATCAATTCCAAATTTCCTCTGAGTTGATTCAGAAACGAGCATGTTTAAAAGTTTATGAAGGTCAAGAAGAGAAGAAGAAGAGCCGGGCATGGTGGCACACACCTGTAATCCCTGCAACTGAGGAGGCTGAGGCAGGAAGCTCACAAGACCAAGGCCAGCCTCAGCAACTTAGCAAGACCTTGGGTCAAAAATAAAAAATAAAAATGACTGGCAATGTAGCTCCGTGGCAAAATGCCTCTGGGTTCAATCTCCAGTACAAAAAAAAAAAGAAAAGAAAAAAGAAAAAAAGAGGAGAAGGAGGGACTGGAGGAGGGTAAGATCAGTAAAAAGCTGAGAATAAAACAGGAGAAAAAACATATCAGAACAGGAGGACCTGCCCTGGAATAGATGTAGAAGCACCAGTTGGAATGCAGAACTCAGACAAACTTGAGTTTCAGAAAACAGCGCATGGTGTTTAGTACAGCGTTCCTCAACATCCGTGGAGGACTGGTCCCAAGACCACCTTACACCCAAGTCTGCAGATGTCCGAATGTCCGAGTCTCCTACATCAAGCAGCACAGTATTTTTATGTAACCTATGCATATCCTCCCTACACTTTAAATAATCTCTAGATTATTACACTACCCAATAAAATGAAAGTGCCATGTACAATCGTATTGTTCAGGGAACAATGACCAGGAAAAGGTCGGTACTAACTCAGTACAGATGCAACTTGTTTTCAAATATTTCCTACATGCGGCTGATTGTGCAGATACAGAATCCACAGATATGGAAGGCTGACTGCATGAGTATAGCCCATATAATATTTTTCACTAAAAAATTATGCATTTTTATCTAAGACGGATTTAACTGGACATCCTAACTTTTCATTTGCTAAATCTGGTCATCCTAGATGGAAAGAAGTGACCTCTGTTGTAAAAGTAGCAAGTGGGAAAAAGGTGGGGAATGGGGACTGGCAGGGCTGACAGTGTCTGTTCTTCCTGTGAAACAGAGTTTGCTGGCAAGGGTGATACAATGGGAAGGAGGAAGGCGGGGTGTTTAAAGAGAAGGGAGAGGGCACTTCGATCAGCTGGATTTTGTAAATTTCCTGAGAGGATTTAGTGGCCCAGCTCAGGTGGGGAAGACGAATGTGTGATGTGTCCAGAGTTCAGATAATAAGGTTCAGATAAAGAGCAAGCAGACAGTTGGGTTCATTCATGGCCAGGGTGTTGTCCAGCATGAAAGTCAAAAAGTCAGAAAGGCAAAGGGGCCTGCATAGTAACAAAATGGTAACTGAGCAAATGGGGCATAGACTCCACGCTGAACAGGCAGAGTGTGAGGGAAGGAGAGAAGGAGAAGCTAGAACAGGTTTTAATTAGTTAGAACATACCTGCTCTATAATGAAATCATAAATCTAAACAACATTTGGGAAATTTCTTCTATTTCAATGTCTGATTCTTTCCCCTTCCCCATAAACTAAATGATTTCATGTTTTTCCTTAAAGGAGTTTCATAAACAACCAGTTTGATCCTGAAGATCTTCCCATTTCCCTTTGCAAATCATGCAGCCTGGCACTTACCCAGTTGTTGGGGGGTGTGGTTATGCCATTTTCATGAGTACAGTCACGCCAGATGTAATAATCAGTGTATTTTCCTGTCCGTGTCCTACTCAACTGAAACCAAGCATGTTTATCACTGGTATGGTTTGGTATGAAATCGATGATTAATTTTAAACCTAATGAGTAAAAATATTTAAAATATTAGAAAAATATTATATTAGAATGATACATGACAGGGGCTGGAGTGGTGGCTCAGCAGTTATGGTGCTTGCCTGGCATGCACGAGGACATGGGTTCGAACCCCAGCACCACATATACAACAAAGTGTTGGAGCAATGAAAGTCACATGAAAAACTAAATAAAATTGATTCTTTCTCTCACTCTCTCTCTCATTCAAAAAAAAAGGATACATGACAGTTAAGGGGAAAAAAGCTTTAAGTGAGCATTTGGAGAAGTGCTTTTCTCAACCCTCACCCCGTCCCACTCACCTCCCATTCAATTTACCTTTATCGTGTATGGCTGCAACAAGATTCTCAAAGTCTGTCATTGTTCCAAAAAGAGGATCAATTTCTTGGAAATCTTCAACACCATATCTGAAATCTTTCAGGGATGATTTATAAAATGAAGTAATCCAAACAGTTTTTATATTTAAAGTAGTGATATAGTCCAGTTTATCTTGAATACCTGAAGAAAAAAAGCCAAGGTCATGAATAAATCCTAGTTTATTTGAAGGATTAAAAATAAAATTATTATTTTTAAGATATCAGTGTTTTTATTGAAGGCAGAAATATTTGGAATTTTGTTGAGTTTCAATAAAACTCAGATAGCAAGGTTTAGTTTTATGAATAACATCAAATTAATCCAGCATTAACCTTTGACCTGTAACACAGGTGGATGACATTGAAAGATCTGTTACTGGCTCAATCTTTTAAATTTAAAATAAGACGGTATTGTTAATTTATCCTACACATGGTTTCCAGGCCAGGGGCTAGACTACATGCCAAGAACAGAGGAAAACAACACCTGGTCCCTGAGGAACACCTGGTGTAAGCTGCACGGGTCCACACCCTCACCACCTGCCGTGTGTGGCTACTGAGCACCTGCGATGTGACTAGTGTGAACTGTGCTATAAGGTTAAAAACACAGTCATTTCGATGTGTAAATTGCATGTATATGGTCATTGATTTCTGCAACTTGAGGGAACTACAAAGGAGCCATGAGATTGGTGACCAGGGGAAGCGGGGTAGATCCTGGACAAGGATCGGGTTTAAGCAACTCTGTCAAAACGCATGCTTGTGGGCTAGAGTGGTGGCTCAGCAGTTCTGGCACTTGCCTGGCATGTGCGAGGACATGAGTTCAAACCCCAGCACCACGTACACAACTAAGTGTTGGAGCAACAAAGGCCACATGAAAAACTAAATAAAAAAATTGATTCTCTCTATCTCTCTCACTGTCCCTCTCTCTTCAAAAAAAAAAGTATGCTTGTATGAACCAATGAATCTCTTCATTATATAAGTTGATATTGAATCAATTAAAAAAACACATGATTTTAAAATCCAGTATGAAAAGAATGCAAAATATCCCATTAATATTTTAAACTGATTATATGTTGATATGATATATTAGATATGTTGGAATAAACAAAATATATTATTAGAATTAATTTCACCTGTTTAAGTTTCAAAAATGTGGCTCAAATTCGATTCCCTTGGACCGTGCTGCTGTAGTTAAGTGTAATCAGGCAGGAACGGGATAAATGAGCCTGGGAAGAGCGGCGGTGGAAGGTGCTTTAGGCACATCATGGTGACAGCCTCTGACACTGCAAGGACACGGACAGCTGATGGAGGGGGGGTTCAGGGGTGGGAATTATGATGAAGGCCTTGGAACAAAGGAAATGAAAAACCAGACACAGAGGGCTTTTCTAAAACAAGTGAGTCCTGGCTGCAGCACAATAAATAAGCGTGCTCACACGGCGAGAAATATTGCACGCAGTGCAGGGTGAGGGAGAGGGCACCTTGCGGTGGAAGATAAGTGTGCACCAGTATCTGAAGGGTCTTTCATTCTACGCTCAGGCTGCCCATGGCTCATTTTCCTAGAAAGCCCATAATTCATACAGAAGAGAATCCCAGGCGCAGCTTGGGAAGAGATACAGAAGTGAAACTCTGTTCTTGGAACCTTGCAGGATAATTAGGAGATGGTGTGCTTTTTGTTTATAGTTCAGAGTCCTAATGCAGACTCAGACTTGAGTCTGCAATCTCTGATAACTGCCTGTGTGATTTCCATGCGGCTACCTAGACCATGGCAGAGGCCACACGACAGCTCATCACAGGAGAAGACATGTCTCTGAGGAAGTGCCCATGGAGTTCCCAGAGAGAAGGGAGAATCCGACTCAGGACCACTGGGGGTCCTGCCATATATAATGGAAAAGAATTTCAGCTTGTTCCAGTCAATGGTGCAGACAGCTTTATTTAGGAAAATAGATACATATTCAAGAGAGAAGCCTTGGGCTTGGCCGGTACGGCACTTGCCCGGCATGCGCAAGCACCCGGGTTCAAACCCCAGCACCCACATACACAACTAAGTGTCAGAGCAATGAGAAACTCCATTAAAAATTGATTCTCCCTATCTATCTCTCTCTCACTGTCCTTCTCTCTTTAGAAAAAAGAGAGAGAGAGAAGCCTTTGGGGTAAAGCAAGGAATATGGATTCATGGGGGTTTTGTTTGTTTGTTTGTTTAAAGAGAGAAGGACCGTAGGAAAGAGATAATTAATTTTAGTTTTTCACGTGGCTTTTGTTGCCCGTGTCCTCACGAATGCCAGGCAAGTGCTGTAACCACTTAGCTACAGCTCCAGCCCAAGCAATATGCTAAAGGAAGAAAGTAAGCTATCTCCAGAGGGAGGACAGTAGCCCATTGGTATAGGGTGTTAATAGTTACAGAGGGCAGGTGCTAGGATCTGGACTAAAGATGGAGCCATATAATGTAACATGTGCATTATCCTCTTGTTACAAGGAACATGGGTCAAAGGCATATGATCTGGAGTTCTGATTGCTCATGAGTGCTTTCTGCATTGCAATGATTTACGGGCACTTTCCTGTCTGATTCAGTTTCTCTCCCTTTATTCCCCAGATTGCTATCTCAGACTGGAGATGTCTGAAACCAAAGCACAGTCACCTTACCCCTGGGATCTAGGCTCTTACCCTATAAAAACTGCTTGGTTTTTTTTAAGAGAGAGGGACAGTGAGAGAGAGAGAAAGAGAATCAATTTTACTTAGTCTTTCATGTGGCTTCTGTTGCTCCGACACAGTTGTGTACATGGCACTGGGGTTTGAACCTTCATCCTTGCACATGCCACGCAAGCACGGCAACCGCTGAGCCACCGCTCCAGCCCCAACCTGCTTGCTTTTGTTCTCTTGTACTTCAACACCCCTGCACAGGTGACTGTGAGGTCAGAGTATGCACAGGTGATGGAAGGGTTTTGATTTAAATCAGAACAGGAATGCAATATATCTTAAAAGCAAGCACAGGGGCGGGAGTTTAGCCCAGAGGCACAGCGTGTGCTCAGCCTGCATAGAACCCTGGGTTCCCCACATACACACCAGGCACAAAGGAATGTGGTGATGAAAACAAAGGGACTGGATAGACACAAAATAAACAAGGGATCCTAGCCTATGATCAGGGTCAGTCTGAGGGACATTCAAATCACCAAACACAAACCTGGAAGATTTTTTCATAACACTAACAACAAAATCCCATCAGCCTCAAAGACCAATACTGTTGATATAGGAAACAACCATTTCCTCAAGGAAAAGTTAGTGGAAATGAAAAATGTAGAGCTGATTAACAGCTACCATACTGTGAGAATGTGGTATCTATCTGGAAGGAGATTAAGAAGGCAGGGCCAGGAAGTGAGCAGTTATCTCTGGATTTAGGGATCTGGCCCTGTTTAGTCAAAACACCACTTTTGCTAACCATTTACAGGGTGAGAAGCAGCAGGTGCTAGGGTCATGCAGCAGGGGAAGGGAAGTTATTCACATTTGTTCCAAAGCCTATCAAAGAGAGCTATAAACACAGTCCAAAGTACCAGAGAAATCTGGGGAGGGAGCCCACCCTCTAATGTGCGAAGTTAAACAAGGATTAATAAAGGCAACGTGTGTGAGCCACACCCCAATGGACAGATATACTTCTTCAGTTAGTGAAGACGCAGAAAGATTTTAAAGAAGAGAGAGAGAGTGACAGTGAGAAGAGAGAAAGAGAGAATCAATTTTGTTTAGTTTTTCATGTGACTTTCATTGCTTCAACACTTGGTTTTGTGTATGTGGTGCTGGGGTTCAAACCCATGTCCATGTCCTTGCCCATGCCAGGTAAGTGCTGCAACCACCAAGTCACTGGTCCAGCCCCTGCAATTTTACTGTTGAAAGTGGCTTGGTTGGGGGCTGGAGCTCGGCGGTTATGGCGCTTGCCCATCAAGTACATGGGTTCAAACCCCTGCACCCACATACACAACTAACTGTCAGGGCAATGAAAGCCATGTGAAAAACTCAATAAAAATTGATTCTCTCTATCTCTCTGTCTCTCTCTCTCTCACTGTCCTTCTCTCTTTCTTAAAAAAAAAAAGTGGCCTGGTTGGAGCCATAAAACATAAGGACATTCTATATATAATACCTAGGACATTATTAGCTTAATCTTAAAAAAGTAAATTTTCACTTTTTTCTACTAACACAGATACCGTTCTAAATAACCCTTCATCCAAGTAACAACCAACACATTGCTCTGCCTTCATTTTCCCTTCATTTCTTAGGATTTGAATTTGAAATCTCAGCCTTTTAAAGACAGTACTTAATATTTTTGTGAAATATTATTTGTGATTCATTTGTTAATAAACTCTCAGGCAGACTGCCCAACAAGCCACACTGGGAAGCACTTCTCAGCTATCACTCTCAGATCCCACCCATAAAGTTCAGAGAAGCAGAAACGTATTTTCACAGGAAACCTGCTGCCAGTAAGCAGCGAAAACTGATAACCCAACAAGCTCCTGAACTTAGTGGGCAATAAATTGAACCCTCAGCTCAAAGGCTGCAGCAAACAGCCTTCCATCAAGTGGAAGGATTGCTGGGTTCTGCTGAGCAGCTTTTAAAATACCACAAGCAAGGAAAATCCTGGGTGACCAGCCACCCTGGAATGTGCTGACTGGGTTACCCAGGCGTAAGTCAGTTTCAAGGAGGAGGAGGACCATAAACCAACCTCATCCCAGCTGCCTCCCTGGACCGTCCAGCCGCACGCACCTTTCAGATCTCCATTCCCATCACTGTCGCTGTCCTTGAAAGACCTCGGGTAGATCTGGTACATGGGCCCCTCCTGCCACCAGTCCAGGCACTTTGGAGAGATGGCGATGATGGCTATGCTGGCCCCAATGAGCAGCAGCACAGTAGCCACAGTGAGCCAGAAGAGGACCTCCCGGGGCACCCGGTAGCGGGCCTGGCTGGAGAACTGGAACAGCACCTCCTTGGGCATCCCAGGGTAGGGCTGGATGCCCCGCAAGTTGGACTCCTCAGGCTCCAGTATGCTCACAGTCTTGAGCTGCGTGGGTTCCATGGAACTGCCTGGCTCTGGGTCCTGCTCTTGGATGTCTTCATTCTGGACAAAGCCGTTGTTCGTCTGGCATCCCCTCATACTCACCTCCATGGAGTCCCTCTTCCTTTTGTCTTTGCCCATGCGGCCCCACTTGGCCCTTCAGAGAGCCTTCCTGCAGGAATGAAGGTGGAAATGTGGCTTGCTGGATGCTCTGTCTTCTTAATGAGCTTTGCATGGTTTATAAATAAACCCGGCTGGACAAAGTCCAGCCAGGGAGGAAAGAGTAAAGGTAAAGGGGGTTTAAAAAAATTCTGTTTACACCCAGCAGGCTGAGGTGGCTGCGGTAACAATGCTGACAGAGGAGGGAATGGGAAGAAGAGGCAACCACTGCATTTAACATTGTACTTGGTTGAGTAACCACTGTTCATAGCAACAATGTTCACAACAGTCAATAGGTGAAAGAACCTAAATGCCCGTCATCAGAGAGATGGCTAAACAAAATGTGAAACAGACTACCACTCAACCTTAAAATCGGAGGGAATTCTCATACCTGCTTCAAGATGCACGAATCTTGAGGACTTGAAGCTAAGTGAAATAAGCCACAGGGAGGAACATTTTAATTCTACTTATATGAGCTCAAATTCATAGAGACAGAAAATAATTGATTGCCAGGGTTGGGGAGACAGGTACCAGTGAGTTAGGCTCAGTGGGTACAAAATTCCATTAGGGGGGTTGGAGTGGTGGCTCAGTGGTTATGGCAGATGCCTGGCATGTGCAAGGATGCAGGTTCAAACCCCAGAACCCTGCCCACAGCAGTGTTGGGTCAACAGGGGCCACATGAAAGACTAAGTAAAACAATGATTCTCTATCTCTCTCTCTCACTGTCCTTCTCTCTCTTCAGAAAAAAAAAAATTCCATTAGGGTATGGAGAGCACTGGAGATGGCTTGTTGCACAAAACTGTCAATGATCTTTGTCACTGAACTTTATATGTAAAAATGGTTTTGATGGTAAATGTTAAGTCTATCTTACCACAATGTTAAAATTTTAATTTTTTTCTTTTATAACGTATAAGAAAAAGAAACAAATCCTAAGTTTTTCAAAGGTAAACAAGATTTTCTTCCTTTCTGGTTTTTTGTTTTGTTTTGTTTTTGGTACTAAGGATTGAACCCAGGGGCACTTAACCACTGAGTCACATCCCCAGCCCTTTTAATTTTTTATTTTGAGACAGGATCACCCTAATTTGCTTCAGGCCTCATTAAGTTGCTGAGGCTGGCTTTGAACTTGTGATCCTTGGGAAAAATAAAAATAGACATTTCACACGAAACAATTCACTAATATCAGAGAAATAAGGAAGCATTTTCAATTAAATTGGCAAATAAATTTTTTAAGGATTTTTTTTTAAAAAGATAGAAGGACAGCAAGAGACAGAAGGAATCAATTTTAATTGAGTTTTTCACATGGTTTTCGTTGCTCTGACACTTAGTTGTGTACATGGGTGCTGGGGTTTGAACCCGTGTACTTGTACATGCCGGGCGAGAGTCGTAACCGCTGAGCCACTGCTCCAGGTCCAGCAAATAATTTTTATAAGATAGTACTGACAAGGGTCCAGTGTAAATTGATAAACTGGTTCTAGAGAATAAACTGACAATGTACATCATGAGCTTTAACATGTTTCAGGGTCATAACATGAGATGAACCTTTAAAATAAAAATCCCAGAAAAATAGAGTTGATACTAAAGAAGGTTCAAAAAAGTAAACAGATTGGAATCACTAGAAAGAGACTTCTACATAAGAGAGTACATAACAGAACTTAAAATATGGAAAACAACATTTTAAATCAAAAAGAGAAAAAATGACTACTTAAAGTGATAATAGACAACTGGCCAGCTATTTAGAAAAGATAATAAAGCTATGTAGCTTACCTTATTACTTATACCAAAATAAGCTCTATGGAGACCAGATTTTAAAAATAAAATATAGGGCTAGAGTGTTGGCTTAGTGGTTGGAGAGTTCATCTAACATGTGCAAGGACTCAGGTTCAAACCCCAGCACCACATACACAACTAAGTATCAGAGAATCAAAGGCCAGGTGAAAAAATAAATAAAGTTGAGTCTTTCTTTCTCTCTCACTTTCTCTTTAAAAAATAATATTAATATTGGAGTTGAAAAGCTTTTCTAAATATAAAATAAAATAAAAATCCCTAGGCAATTGAAAGGAAAGGTTTGATCTTTTTTATTCCAGAAATTAAAAAGGATCAGACAAATCCAAAAGGTAAATGAAAAACCAGAGGAAAACACTGTACCACACCTGACAAGCTAATTTCCATAATACAGAAATCTATTTTATAAATCAACATCAAAATGTAGAAAAGGGGACAAAGAATATAAGCAGGCAGTTGTCAAGAAAAAAACAAGTGGTAATCAACATAAAATGCACTCAAAATTAAGTGACTGAATCTGCTCATCTTCAGCAGATATCTTTCGTAATAAAGAGATGCAGGAGTAGTGCTTGTATCCTTTAATTCAATGATTTCACTTCCAAAAATCTAACATAAGGAAAAAATCTCAGATGGGGCAAAAATCTATGCCTTCATAATAGCAAACACTGCACTGGAAATACCCAAATGTTTAATGATACAAGATGAAGCAAATTATCACATGTCCAAGTGATAGAATATTATCCACTAAACATTATTTTCAGAGATATTTTTCATAACATGGAAAAATATCAGATTGTCCTGTTGACTGGAAAAATTCAGGACATAAATTTTCCTGATTGCGTGAAAATCAGGGGGGTTTTGTTTTTGTTTGTTTTTTTGGTACCGGATATTAAACCCAGGAGCATTAAGCATTGAGTCACACCCCCAGTCCTTTTATATATATATATTTTTTAGACAGCCTCACTAAGTTGCTGAGCCTGGCTTTGAACTTGAAATCCTCCTGCTTCAGCCTCCCAAGCTGTTGGGATTACAGCATGTGACACCATGCCATGCTCATGTATATTTTAAATGTCCTACATGAAAACATATTTAGAGTGCAGATCTCTGGGTTCTAAGATTATGACACTCATTTTGTTCTTTAACCTTTTTTGGATTTTTCTAATTTTTCTATAATAAATATGTGTCTCTTTTATTGTGGGAAAAAATAAGAGAGTCCTGAGTTGGGAGTCTTACCTAAACCTTCCTAGGCAGGTGGAAGATCACAATGTGATTCTCATTAGTAGTAGCAACACAAATTCAAAAAAATCCATACTGATACCAAAACCAGAGGGAAAAAGTAGAGAGAAAACACTGATTCGATTAGCAAGTATTGAAACGGAGTAAGAGAAGAGGAAGTTGGCAGTCATCTGGAGAAAACAGCCACAAACTAGGAATTCCAAGCACATACAAAGGTATCAGTATCACTTACTTCCAAAGAAATGTAAAGGCAGCTGATTGTCAGAAAATGGAAACAGTACTGATAAAACTTGTAAAGATGAATAAGGGACAAAAACTCCAAAAACCAAAAGAAAGAAACAGAAATAAGATAAGGCAGTTAGTAAATTCAAAATCCCAAGTCAGTGACACAGTCATGATAATGAAGGAGAATGAAATATCTAGAAAGCACACGAGAATATCACAGAAGACAGAAATAACCTGCAATTAAACAAACATGCAGAAAGGAGTAATCGATGAAAATCAATATATAATGAATTACAAAGCCATTATATCATAAAGACTTCCGCTCAGCAACTACTCCACCAAAGTACAGGTAGCATAGAAAATTTCTGTTTTGTAAATTGTTAAAATAAAAGAAAGAGTTGCCGTATTTCACTTACCTGTTTACCAAACCTGCTCATTGAGGCTGTGAGCTGAGAGCAGAGGAGTCACCTTTAAGTTTCCAGCACATAGCTCTGTGCCTGGTACATTATTACACGAATGAAAAGTGATTTCAAAATTGCTTGACCTACGCTTTAGAAGAATGGGTGGAGAGTGGAAGTGGAATGTACATTCTGCACAACAATGGAGATATTTATCACTTCTCTTAACCAGTGTTCTTTTTCTTTTTCATTGGTGCATTGAAATTATATGTAAGGATGGTATTCATTATGCCATATCTGTCCATGCAACTATGCGTTCTTGACAAGGTACAGGTCAATAAGTGAAACCTAAAATCGGAGGAAGCGAGATGCAAGCCTCACATCCACCACTTGCTCTCTGAGTCATCTGAGACAAATCTGCCAGCTTCTCCAGGCCTCTACGACCTCAGTTGTCAAATATTTGTTTGTTTATTTAATTTGGCGTGGTACTGGGTGGGATAGAATCCAGAGCCTCACATGTGTTAGGCTAGTGCTCTATCACTGACCCACAAGCCCGGCTCTCAGTTGTCAAATTTAATTTGGTCCCAGGCCTAACATTATAAATATAGTCCAGGACAAAGTGTTACTTAAGAACAGTACTAATCAGAAGAAAACAGAAAATAAAATACATTTGTTCCAACTAAAGAGGGAAGTTAAACCAAAATAGCCACTGAAGTAAATGGAGAATAATTTTTAAATTGCTTTTAACACATTTTGGTAGCCAAAACAAATAGCCAAAGAAATATAAACAGAACATGAAAATGTGGTAAATTTCACTACAAAACCTTGCTTTTCGTCACATACAAGGAATTAATGAAAGCGTAAAACTGATAGCCAAAGTAAGTTCAATGAGGTAAAGAGACTGTCAAATTACATATAAGAAAGTAACATACAATAAGACACTGCACAAAAGTACCTTCCAGACAGAATTAAAGAAATGCAAATCAAAGCATCATAAAAAACAAAACATAAAACACTGTTAAGATGCACAGCATATTAATTGCATCAATAGCCAAATTAATGGCCTCCCCGTATCCACACTCTTTTCCCATAATTTTAGTCCCTTCACAAGCTCTGAGACTGACCAAGTGACTTGCTTTGACCCATGGGACTTGACACAAAAATAGGCTTAAGAAGTGCTACGCAGGGGCCTGGAGCGGTGGCTCAGCAGTCACGGCACGAGGTTTGAACCCCAGTAGCATGTACAGAGTGAAGTGTTGGAGCAATGAAAGCCATATGAAAAACTAAAGAAAAGTGATTCTCTCTCTCTCCCACTGTCCTTCTCTCTTAAAAAAAAAAAAAAAGAAGAAGAAGAAAGAAGAAGGAAGAAAGGAAGAAGAAAGATGAGGAGGAGGAGGAGATGGAGGAGGAGGAGGAGGAGGAGGAGAAGCAGTAGTAGTTGTTGTTGTTGTTGTTGTTATTGTTGTTGTTCTATGCATTTCCACCCCTCTTTTGGACACCTGCTATCATTGTGAGCGTTTGCCTTTGTAAATGGAGATAGGGGGGGATGCTGGAGATGTGGGAATAAGCACTGAGTCTTCCAACCAGAGTTGTCCCAGACCCCAGGGCCCTCAGCTTAACCACCAGCTGACTATAGATGAACAAGCAAGCCCAGTCCATACCAGCAAAACTGCCTAATCAGCAGCCATTGCATCACGAAAATGAATAAATGGTTGAGTTACAGCTTAAATTGGCATTTCAGAAACAGCTGAAGGAAAATTGACAATAAACTGTATACATCTGAAATACACAAGTTGATAAGAGGTTTTGCTGGAGGTGGTACTGGGGGTAGAATCCAGGAGCTCACACAGGCTACTTGAGCACTCTGCCACAGACTTAAATATCTAGCCCTGCCCCACCTCTACTTTTTGTTTTTTTAAGAGAAAGGGACAGAGGGAGGGGAGGAGGGACAAGGGTGGGTAATAATTAGGGGGGGCTCTAGAGGGTAAATCTAATTTTCAGAATATAAATATATTGTTTCATTGGAAAAATAAAAAATTAAATTACATTAAATTTAAAAAAGAGAGAGGGACAGTAAGAGAGGAAGAAGAATCAATTTTATTTAGTTTTTCATGTGATTTTCATTGCTCTGACACTTCATTGTGTATGTGGTGCTGGGGTTAATGTGCACCCTCACACATGCCAGGTAAGCAGGGTAACTGCTGAGCTACCCATCCTCACACATGCCAGGCAAGCAGGGTAACTGTTGAGCTACCACCCCAGCACACCCCTCTACTTTGTTTTGAGACAGGGTCTCGCTAAGTTACCCAGGCTGACCTCCAACTTGCCTCACCCCAGTCTTACCTCCTGCCTCAGCTTCCTGAGTAGCTGGGATTAGAGGTGTGTCCCACTACACCTGGCTACAAGTTGTTAACTTGTGTACACCTATGAAAATGTCATCATAGTCAAGATGATATGTCCTTAACCTACAAAAATTTCCTCATGTCCCTTTGTAATCTCTCCCTCCCACCCTTACTGACCCTTCCCTGAACTACTTACTCCCCCATCCCTAGGCACAAACCTGCTTTCCATTAATATAGTCTGCATTTTCTAGAATTTTATATAAAGGGAATTACACATATAGTGTATGCTCTTTTATGGCTTTATTTTTTTACTAGCACAATTATTTTGAGGTATATCCATCTCATTGGGTGTATCAATAGTACATTTTTTATATATTTTTATTAGGTCTTTTTTTAGAACAGTTTTAGGTTTGCAGAAAATACAGAATTCCCAAATACCTGCTTTCTCCCAACTCCTGCAGTTTACCTTAAATCAATAAACCTATATAATTATTAACTGAAGTCTATACTTTATATCCTATGGGTTTTGACAAATGTATAGTGACATGTGTCCACTATCACAGTATCAAACAGAACAGTTAACTGACCTAAAATATCTTACCTTCGGGTTGGAGCAGTGGCTCAGGAGTTGGAGCACTTGTCTGGCATGCACAAGGACCTGAGTTCAAACCCCAGCAACACATACACAACTAAATATCAGAGAAACAAAGGCCAGTTGAAACAATAAATAAAAATTCTTTCTCTCTCTCTCACTCACTTTCACACACACGCGCGTGCGCGCACACACACACACTTTCTCCCTCTCTCTAAAAAGAAAGAAAAGAAAAGAAAGAATCTTCCCTCTTCATCCCTCCTTCCCTCCCCAAACACCCCTGGTAGATGTTGATTCTATCACTGTCTGTGCAGTTTTGCCTTTCCTGGAATGTTATGTAATTGGAATAACACAGTATTAGCCTTTTCAGGCTGTCATCTTTCACTTAGTAATATGCATTAAAGCTTCCTTCATGGAGCCATTTATGAAAAATCCATAGCCAACGTTATACTTAATAGAGATAGACTGAAAGCATTCCTACTAAATTCAGGAACAAGACAAGGCTGTCCACTACCACTACTCATATTCAATATAGTCCTTGAAACCCTAGCCAGAGCTATCAGACAAGAGAAGGAAATCAAAGGAATTTGAATAGGAAAAGAGGAAGTCAAGATATCTCTATTTGCTGATGACATGATCCCATGCCTAGCAGACCCAAAAAGCTCAATCAGAAGACTTCTAGAGCTTACAAATGAATTTAGCAAAATGACTGGTTATAACAACATTCACAAATCAATAGTTTTCCTATACTCCAGTAGCAATTCCGCTGAAGAAGAAATCAAGAAATCCATCTCATTAACAATAACCTCAAAAAGAATAAAATACTTGGGCAACAATCTAACAAAGGACATAAAGGATCTCTACAATGAAAACTAACATTAAAAAAAAAAGAAATTGTAGAAGACCTGAGTAGATGGAAAACCATTCCATGTTCTTTTTTCTTACTTTTTTTTTAAAGAAAGAAGGACAGTGAGAGAGAGAAAGAGGCAAAAAGAATCAATTTTTATGGAGTTTTTCACATGGCTTTCGTTGCCCTGACATTTAGTTGTGTACGTGGGTGCTAAGGCTTGAACCCGCGTACTTGCGCATGCCAGGTAAGTGCCATAACCATTGAGACACTGCTCCAACCCCCATTCCATGTTCTTGGTTAGGTAGAATCAATATAATTAAAATGGCCATTCTTCTCAAAGCCCTGTATACATTCAGTGCAGTCCCCATCAAGATAGCAATGACAAGGATATAGAAAAAGCAATTGTCAAATTCATTTGGAATAACAGGAAACCCAGAACAGCCCAAACATTACAAAGCAAGAAAGAGGAAGCGGAAGGTGTCACAATACCTGACCTGAAATTATACTATAGGGTGTGGTATTGGTATCAATACAGACATGAAGACCAATGGAACAGAATAGAAGATACCAAGACAAACTCACAAATCTTTAACCATCTGATATTTGACAAAGGGGGCAAAAATATAGTGTGGAGGAAAGAGAGCCTGTTCAATAAGTGGTGCTGGACAAACTGGAGAGCCATACGCAGACAACTGAATTTAGATCCTTATCTCTCATCCTGCACAAAAATCAAACTGAAATGGATCAAAGAGTTAGAAATCAAACCAGCAACTATACAATTGCTAGAAGAAAAAATTGGATCAACACTTTACTACATTGGTGTAGGCACCACCTTCTTTAACAAGACTCCCATAGCACAAGAATTAAAGCCAAGAATAAATTAGCGAGATGCCATTGAACTGAAAAGCTTCTGCACAGAGTAAAGAATTAGTCAAGAGTGTCAAGAGAGAACCCACAGAATGGGAGAAAATCTTTGCCTGCTATACCTCCCATGGAGGGCTAATATCCAGAATATACACAACTCAAAAAACTGAACACCAAAACCATAAATAATCCAATCAATAAATGGGCTAGGGAGATAAATAGAAATTTCTTAACGAAGGAAGTCCAAAAAGCCAATAAATATATCAGAAAATGTTCTACATCACTAGCAATCAAAAAATGTAAATCAAAACTCTACTGAGATTCCACCTCATTCCTGTCAGAGTGGCAAAAATGAAGAATATGAACAAAAACAGATGCTGGAGGGGCTGTGGAAAGAAACAAACATTATCACACTGTTGGTGGGACTGCACACTTGTACAGTCACTCTGGAAAACAGTGTGGAGATGCCTCAAAAAACTAGGGTTGGAACCACTTTATGACCCAGTTATCCCACTCCTGGGTATTTTCCCAAAAGAGCTAGAATCGGCATCCTACAGAGAGACACAGCTACATTAACGTTTATAGCAGCTCAATTTACAATAGCTAAACTATGAAACCAACCCAGATGCCCCTCGCTAGGCAAATAGATTCAAAATCTGTGTATATATATATAAAATATACTCTGCTATTAGAGTGATATCATGGCATTTGCATCCAAATTTATGGAGATGGAAAAAATTATGCCAAGTGAAATATCCCAAACTTAAAGACTTAAGAGCTGAATGTTTTCTCTCACATGTGGAAGCTATAGTAAAGCCTAAGACAGACTGAAGCTACCTAAGCTCAAAAAATAAATTCAACATAGGTGAATTTTCATGTAAGCAGGGGGAACCATAACTATGAAGCTGAGGGGGAAAGGCAGGAAGGCAGGCAAGGGAAGGAGGGATTAGAGGAGTTATCAATACAACTGGGAACCCTCAACTCCCATGAGAAGCCCAACTATACACAGGCAGGCAGAGAAGTTCAGAAAATTCAAAAATTAATACACATGTGTATGCTTATTTCTATCTATAGCGTGGGGGTAAAGCACAGGAGACATGGGAGCGGGGAGTGGTCAAAGGGGGAAGATCCTGGACTAGGATCAGCCTTAACTTAGTCAATATCAATCTATGCATGAATATGTAACAATGATTCCCTCCAACATATAAGACTATGTCAAGCAAATAAAAATAAAAAATAAAAATAAATAGCTTCCTTCATGTCTTTTAGTGGCATAAGAACTCATTTCCTTTTATTGCTGAATAATAGTTCATCATAGGGATGAACTGCAATTTATCTATCCATCTGTTGAAGGACACCTTAGTTGCTTCCAGGTGTTGAGTTATGAAGGAAGCTGCGATAAATATCCAGGTGCAGGTTTTTGTGTGGACCTAAGTTTTCTACTCATTTGGGTAAATACCAAGGATCATAACTCCTGGATCATATGGTAAACTACAGTTTGCTTTACAAGAAACTGCCAAACTGTCCTACAAAGTAGCTTCTTCCCATCCTGATTGGCATTTAGTGTTGTCAATGTTTGGACTTTAGCAATTCTAATAGGAATATAATGATATCTCATCATTTACTCATCCTCTTCAAATTGCTGAGTAGTTTTTCAGTTTAAGGTTGCACTACAGTTTATAAATGGGCTTTCAGGGTTGTTGTTTTCCAGCTTTGGCTATTATACATAAAGCTGCTATGAACTTTCATGCAAAGTCATGAACAAGTCTTTGTAAGGAAATAGCTTCTTTTCCATCTCGGTAAACACTTAGGACTGAAATGGCTGGATCACACGTTAAGTGTACGTTCAACCTTTTAAGAAATTACCAAACTATTTTACAAAGTGGTTGCACCATTTTACATAAACTCCCATGGTGTTTTAGTCAGCTTTTCATCATTATAATCAAAATACCCAAGAAGAACAACTTAGAGGAGGGAAAGTTAATTTTGGGTTCACAATTTCAGAGGTTTCAGTGCATAGATGGCCAATTCCATTGTTCTGGGCCCAAGGTGAGGCAAAACATCATGGGGGAAGGACTTAGAGAAGGATAATTTCTTAGCTCATGGTGGGGATCAGGAATTATGGGGTGGCAAAAAGGGGCCACAGGGAAGATGTATCCTTCCAGGGTTGGAACCAATTTATGACCCAGTTATCCCACTCCTGGGTGTTTTCCCAAAAGAGCTAGAATTGGCATCCTACAGAGACACAGCTACATCAAGGTTTATAGCAGCTCAATTTACAATAGCTAAACTATGAAACCAACCCAGATGCCCCTTGCTGGATGAGTGGATTCAAAACTGTGGTGTATATACCCATACACACAATGGAGCTCTACTCTGCTATTAGAATGATATCATGGCATTTGCATCCATGTCCCCAGTGACCCACTTTCCCCAGCTACTCCCCACCTGCTTATAGTTATACCCATTGAATCCATTCAAAGTAGGATGGACTAATTAGGGTCACAACTCTCATAATTAAATCATTTCACCTCTAAATATTCCTGTGTTAACAGAAGCTTTTGGGGGACATCTCATATCCATACTACAACATTCCAACCCTGGCCCCAAAGCTCATGCCCATCTCAAAATACAAAATGCAATTAGTTGCATATCCAGGAATCCCATAGTCTTAACACTTGTAGCATTGTCCAAGTCTAAAATCTTCTCTGGAACCCAAGACAAACTTTTGGCTAAGAGCCCCCGTAAAAGTCAAAAGCAAGTTACATATGTCCAGTATACAGTGGCATAAACACTCCCATTCCAAAAGGGAGAAACAGGCCCATGAAAAGAAGGGATGAGGCCAAAAACAGACCAAAACCAGTGAGGCAAACAAGTCACACAACTCCACCTGTAATTCCACATATGGCATCTAGGACTCTTGGCTGCAAGATGATATTTGCAAAGGGCATGGCAGCTCTGCTTCTTGGCCTTGCCAACTGCAGCACACATGGGCTCTCTTTTAGACTGAATCTCTCCACAGCAGCAGCTTTTATTGGCAGACAGTCCATGTAACAGCATCTCTTAATTCCAGCTTCACAAACTGTCCTCACAGGAGCAGCCCACAGGGACTCCAACTCTGCCACACTAGGCCTGGCCTCCCAGTCTTTCCTTTAAAATGTCAGTGGAAGCCTCCACGATCCCTCATAACATTAAAGCATTATGTATGTGTGCAGTGGCTGAATTTGACAGATCAGATCTCATAGACAAAAAAGGTACTCTCTTTATGCAAGATAGAGTTTATTTTAGTAATAATAGGAATGCAAGAGAAACAGCAAAGGTGATAGGTGGTGAGAGAGAAAACACCAACACCTGAGTCAGGTAGCTGGGGAATCCCAGGGCAACCTTTCAGGGTCCTGCCTGGAAAGTCCCAGGCAGAGGGTCCTCTCCAAAGTAAGAGTCCAAAATCTTATTCCCAGTGGTTCCTTAAATAAAAGTTAAACAAAGAAAGCTCTGTTCTGACAACCTGTATGACCTAGAGATCCCCTCAAGGACACTTCATTCCTCCTCCCACCCCCCACCACCAGGACTGGCCAGATCCCAAAAGAAAGGGAGTAATAGCCTTGAGATAAGTGAATGATTCTGAGTTCTTGTGAGTGAGCCAAATCCACTGATAAGTCAGCATTCTTTAGATATTCCATGAAGGATGTGCAAAAGTCATGGAAGGCACAGGATAGGGAAGATCTTTGATGTTTTCCTTAGCCCTTTATCCCTTAACTTGAGCATTCTGGATTCCTGCAGAAACAGCATCATGTGGATGATACCAAGGTCTGCTGCCAGCTCATGCAATACCTGTGGCCCCTGGAATCATGACTACAATCATCTCTGAGTGCCAGCATGGTTCAGCATGGTGAAACAACTTCCTAGGCTCCCCACTGAGGGAGAGAAGGAAGGGCCCCCATGATTTCCTGTCAAAGGAATTTTCCCTTCTACATCCTAAAGCCTGTACTGGTTGTGGCCCTGTGAATTCCTGAGATGCCCTCAAGCCATCCTTCCTATTGTCTTTGTGGAAAGCACTCAGCATCTCTTTAGGGGCTCTAATCTCTTCAACAAGCACAACTTCCTTGGCCTCAGCTTTACATGTACTTTTCTGTTCTGGTCAAACTGCAAAGCCTTTGAAATCCTTTAGCTCTTCTTTCTGTTCTCTAAACATGGCTAAAAGCTGCCAGCGATATCCATGCCACTGACTGAATTCTATGGTGTTTTGAACTATCCTCCACCAGATTAGTCAGTCCATCACCTTTAAACTCGGACAACCTCAGGACACGGGAAACATGTAGATAATTTATTTGCCAGAACATAGCACAAGTGGCTCTTAGTCCAGTTCCTAATAGAATCCTTATTTCCCTCTGAAACCTCACAAGCAAAGAATTCTGGTCTTCTGAGCTCCCACCAGAATCACCCACAAAGCTCTACTTACAGCATTCTAAAGCTTCTTCAGCCTGCATCTTTAATTTTTTTCAAAATTCCTCCCACAAACTCAGCTCCAAAGGCTTCTAAACCACATGGACAGGTTAGACACAGCAACAACCCCACTCTCGGTACCATTTTCTATTTTAGTCAACTCTTCATTGCTGTGACTAAAATACCCAACAAGAAGAACGGTGAGATCTCAGTCCATAGTCTTAACCCATTGTTCTGAAGGGACTGACAAATCTCATCCCTCTACCTTTGAATATTCTTGCATGAACCGGCCCCTCTGGGGGACATCTCATATCCAACCCATAGCAAGTGGTCTATGAGAGAGAGTGCCTGTCATCAGCCTTCCCAACACTCTCTGTGTCAAGTCTAACTGTTTAGTGATTTCAGTGACATCTCATTGTGGTTTTAGTTTGGACTTCCCTGATGACTAAGGGCATTTATTATCTTTTCATGTGCATATTTGCCATCCATCTCTCTTCCTAGGCAAAGGTGATGCTTGGAGTCAGCAGGGAATAGGAATGTGGGGGAGGGGAGGCTGGTTTCTTAGTTCTCTTTGGGCTTCCTTGTAGAATGCAACTTGTTCCCAAATGTGGGTGTCCCAATTAAGAGAGAGAGTAAGGCAGAAACTGTATTTTTGTGTGTGTGACCTGGCCACATTTTTTTTTTTTACTATAGTTTATGTGCCATGCCTAGAGTCAGTGTGTGATGGGACTAAGAAGTTACTAGACAAACAACACAGATACAAGAGGCTTTTAATTGGGCTTCTAATGCAATTAATCTAGTTTGGACCTTAACTAATTTTTATTATGGTAAAAAAAACACATGAAATTCACCATCTTAACTATTTTAATGTATATAGTTCCACACTGTTAAGTTCATTAGTGTTAAGTATATTCACATTACTGTAAAACCGATCTCCAGAACTTTTCATCTTGCAAATCTAAAATAGTATATCCATCAAACAAGTCCCCTCTCCTAGCTCCTGGTAACCAGTATTCGATTTTCTCTTTCTATGAGTCTGACTACTATAAATATATAAGTAGGATCATATAGTATGTGTGTGTGTGTGTGTATGTGTGTTTAGGTACTGGGAATTGAACCCAGGGATACTCTATCACTGAGCTACATTCTTGGACCATTTATTTATTTATTTATTTATTTATTTATTTATTTATTTATATTTTGATACACTAAGTTTCTTAGGGCCTCACTCAGTTGCTGAGGCTGGCATCAAACTTTAGCTTGTGATCTTCCTGCCTCAGCCTCTTGAATTGCTGGGATTATAGGTATGTGCCACTTACATCCAGTCAATGTTCATCTTTTTGAGACTGACTGGCTCATTTACTAGTGTAACGTCCTCAAGTTTCAATCATGTTGTAACATGTGAAAGGATTTCCTCCCCTTTTAAGGGAATATTCCATTGTATGGTTATACTATGTTTTGTGTATCGATTCATCTGTCAGATATTTGGTTTGCTTTCATCTTTTGGTCAATGTAAAAAATACTGCCTTGAGTATCAATGGGAAGGTACCTTTTTGAAACTGTGCTTTCAATTCTTTGCATGTATGCTCAGCAGTAGGATTACTGTATCATATAGTAGCTCCATTTTTAATTATTTTAGGAGCTTGTTTTCCATAGCAGTCTCACCATTTTAAAACCCCACCACAGTGCACAGGGGTTCCAATTTCTCCATATCCTTGTTATTTTTTTTTTACAACAATCATTCTAATGGATATGAGGTGATAGTTATTTTGGTTTTGATTTGTATTTCTATAATTATTAATGAAATTATCTTTTCATATACTTGTTAACCATGTGTATATTCATGTCCTTAGCCAATTTTTTAAGAGAGAGACAGAGAAAAAAATCAACTTTATTTCATCTAGGTTTCATTTTTCTGACACTTAGTTGCGTATGTGGTGCAGGGGCTCAAACTCAGGTCCTCACACATTCCAGACGAGCGCCGTAGCCACTGAGCCATTGCTCCAGCCCCTCCTTGATCCATTTTTAAATCAAGTTATTTGATTTTGTATGTTGCTATTGAGTTGTAACAATGCTTTAATTTGCATTTCAGGCTTAGTGCAGTTGCCCACTATTCAGGTGGTTTAGGTAGGAGAATCACTTGAACCCAAATTCAAGACTGGCCTGAGCAACATAGTGAAAACTGTCTCAATGATGAAAATGTTCAAAAAGAAGATGATGATGATGATAAGATTTTTATTTCATGCCTGTAATCCCAGGATCTAGGGAGGAGAAGGAAGGAGGATCACAAGTTCAAAGTCAGCCTCAGCAACTTAGCAAGGCCCTAAGCAACTTAGTAAAAGCCTGTCTTAAAATAAGTAAAAATGGGGATGTAGCTCAGTGGTTAAACATTCCCTGGGTTCATTCCCAGTACCAATAAAATAAAATAAAAATTAAAAAGGCCTGAGGATGTAGCTCAGTGGTAAAGCCTCCTGAGTTCAATCTCCAGTACTTAAAAAAAGTTTGCTCTTCTCCAGTACAAAATTAGAAAAACAAGGACAAGGTAGTTTTCCCACAAAGCTAAAATTTATTCTGCTTAAAGAACTATCTTTTGATCTATGCAGAAATCCTTCCTACATGTTTTGACGTTACAAAGTCCTTATTATCTGAGAAGTAGATGGTAGATTATTCTTTAACATCCTCATTGAGCAAAAGATGTTTACACACCAATCAAGTTGTAACTCACAGCATTCTCAGATGACTGGCAGCATTTTGAAAGTAATATGGGACTTTGTAATTCATGCTCTTTGAATTTGCAGTGAGACTTCATGGCAATAGGAAGTCTATCAGTTCTACTAATTGGAAGTTTTCCAGAACAGTTAAATGTCTGAATTTGAAATATTTGTCACAGGGTACATCTTGGTCCATTTTGTACTGCTGTAACAGAATAACCGGAGACTGGGTTATTACAGAGATTTCTTTCTGAGAAGTCCAAAATTGAGGGGCCCACATCTGGTGAGGGACTTGCTGCATCACCCCATGGTGGAAGGCAAAAGGACAAGAACAATAAAGTGCAGACATCGCTTTTATAATAAACCCATTCCTGCAAGAATAACATCAATGCATCCATGAAGGCAAAGCCTTCATGACAACTATTTCTTAAGGGTCCCAGTCCTTGACACTGTTGCATTAGTAATTAGTTTCCAACACATAACCTTTAAGAGACACATTCAAATGATAGCAGTTAACATGGCATTTAGCTGTCGGGCAACCTTTTTCAATAGAACTTTGTAAAGACAAGATATTGTGTGTCATTTATTCTTTTGTGATTCTGGACTCTTTTGAGAAGAAATCATTTAGCAGTAAATAATTGAGAAGCACTATGGTTAAGACCTTTTGTAAATCAGCCTACCACACAATGGATTCAATTATATCATTGGTCAATGACATCACATAGGACCAGATTGTTTTTGCTTGTGTTTTTACTGATTTGTAAGGCCTGGAGGACTGGCTACAAGCATAGAGTTGAAAATGGCTACTGAAATTCCCCAGCTTGACTGTCACAAACTTGGGTTTGAGATATACAGAAATACTTCACGATTGTCAGGCTGAACTAGCAGCTCAGGGCAGCACCTGGTACTGAGTACCTGTTGGAAATGCCCAGCAAAGCAAGAAGAACAAATTTTGAGCCAGGCTCGGTGGTGCATGCTTATAATCCCTGTGACTTGGAAGGCTGAGGCAGGAGGATGGCAAGTTCAAAGCCAGCCTTAGCAACTTAGTGAGACCCTGTCTCAAAATAAAATATTTTTAAAAAAGCACTTGGGGATGTGACTCATTGATTAAGCACCTCTAAGTTTAATCTCTACAACCAAAAAAAAAAAAAAGCAAACTTTGATTCAAGATCTGGTTTCAGGGAACCATTGATTAATTCCTCCTATTGACAGATGAGAAAGTAAGACACAGAGAGAATATCTTGCTCATTGCCTCATGCTTCAGTGGCACAGCCTAGTGTATTTGCTGATGGAGTTAGAGTTACAGTAATTCATTTTCACTGAGAATGATAAGATACGGAAGTATTGGTCCTGGGCCAGATGAGGCTTGAATCCCTGACCAGTGACTTCTGAGCTTCATGATTTAGATAAGTCAATCAATCTCTTTGGAACTCAGCTTTTTCATTTCTTCCACTTTGTTTACAGAGTTTCTGGGAGCATTAAATAGAATAGCATAGAAATACTACCTACCATTGCTAATGAGCTCTTCCTGTAAAAATTAGCTTCCTCACCAGCAAAGAGCTTTGCATGTGAAGGCTATGTCATGATAAAATTCATTTTTGTTAATGTAATTACAATAATAAAAATTATAATTAGGATTAAATAAGTTCCAATATTCAACAATATTTCAACAATATTAAGAGGTACATTAATATAGGATGAAAATAATCTAGAGCTTTTCTATGATTAATTTTACATTATAATTATATTCTTACTATAATCATAATATAAATTGATGTTATATACTATATTTAAGTATATAGACACTTTGGGATGATGGGACAAAAAGGGTTAAGATCCTTCTCTGAGGACAATGAGGTCTACTCTGCATTACTAAAGGGAATTTTTCAAATTATTTTTCACAAAATAAGAATGACCTGCTTGGAAGTTAATTTTTTCTAGTCTTATTCCAAAAAGAAGCTAGAAAAATCTCTCATTAAATAAGAAGAAAATTACTTCTAATTGATAGCACACATTAGGAAGAGACTAGGGGCAGCAGAATATAATATCTATTATAATATCCTTTTTATTCCTATGGAAAATGTGTGTATTTAAAAAATGTATATGTGCGTGTGCGCGCACGCACGTGATGGTGGCAGTATAGGAGACTGAATCCCAGAAGTATTCAGACTCAGAGCTACAACCCCAGCCCCTCTTTTTTTTTTTTTTTTTCAGTACAAAGGATTGAACCCAGGGCCTCATGTATGCTAGGCAAGCACTGTGCCACTGAGCTACATCCCCTTCTCCAGCCCTTTTTAAATTTTTATTTATTTTATTTCAAGATAGGATATCGCTAAGTTGCTGAGGCTGGCCTTGAACTTGTGATCCTCCTGACTCAGCTTCCTGTGTAATGGGAATTACAGGTGTATGTGCCACCACACCCAATTAAAATACATTTAGTATGAGTAAGGTTATGAGGAAAAGTACTCTCAGCTTTTGTAAGTTCTATTTAATAATAGTACTTTTACTTTAAATCATAAGAGATCATTTGAAAGCCTTAATTCTGCTTTAAGTCAGGGAAAATGATATGAATACATGGAACATGGCAATTGTATACATTTCAGTTGTAAATGTTAGTTAAGTCTTTGTTACTTCTGATCTCCAATAATAAAAAATTGTAGAAACTATGTTTTCCATAGGAATGAATTTGATTTGTTGGAATGTTTTAACAAGAATAACAGTAATCTCAGATTACTTGTTAAATATAAAAGAGTATTTTCTGGGGGTATAGATCAGCAGTGGAGAGTTTGCCTAGCATATATATAAGACCCTGGATTCCATCTCCAGCAGAGTCAAAAAAAAAAAAAAGATAAAGAAAGGAAAAGTATAATCTTGCAGAGAACAAAGTAAAAGTTCTTTCTAAATTTCACATGTGTTACTAAAGTATGCTTTATTAAGTAAAGTGGTAATCTAATTGAAGAAACATTTCTAAGATATCTTGGATAAATACACTGGTTAATGATAGAGTCCCATGGTCCAAGTGTATGTCCCCTGATTTTTTCGCATGGGGCCTTCCTGAAGAACACTGAATGGTTGGTTCAGAGTTAGTCCTCTGCACAGAGCACCATTTATCTATATGGACAGCTTGTCATGACAAGTTGCTTGCTTGTTTTTGTGCTGTTTGCCATCAATAGAGAGGGTCAACTAACTTCAGCCCAGGCCAAATCCAGCCCTATTCTGTTTTTGGACATCAAGTTTTATTGGAACACGGTCACTTTCATTCTCTTATGTGTTGTTCATGGGTGCTTTAAATGGCAGCAGAATTGAGAGATGGAGACCACATGGCCTTCAAAGCCTAAAATATTTACTTTCTGGAATTTTACAAAGTTTATGGACCCCTGAACTACAGAATAAGGAGAAGTAACCATTTATGTTATGGGATTATTACAAAGAATTCAACACCCCAACAGCCTCAAAGGATGCCACTCTAACCCTCTATACCTTCTTTTCAGACAGGCAAGAATCTCTACTTAGAATCCCACTCTCCTAAGCTTGAAGAAAAATGGGAGTGAACACTTTAATTGAAGTGGAAACGCTATACTCCTAAGTAACAAATGAAACTGTGTTTGGCTTTGGCACTGTTGTTATTAGAGAGGATAGCAAGAAAATGTGACTGCTCTAAAAGGTTACAAAACAGTGGCTCTTTTTTTGGTCGTGATTATTTAGTTTTCCATGTGGCTTTTGTTGTATACGTGGTGCTGGGGTACAAACCCTCATCCTCAAGCAGATCAAGCAAGTGCCGTAACCACTGTGCCACCGCTTCAGCACCCAGATCTTTTAATTTTATTTTTATTTTGAGATAAGGTCTCACTAAATTGCTATGGCTGCCCTCGAACTTGTGATCCTCCTGCCTCAGCCTCCTGAGTGGCTGGAGTTAGAGGTGTGTGCCACCATACCTGGCACACAGTATCTCTTAATAAGAAAAAAATTGGGCTGGAATGGTGGCTCAGTGGTCGGAGGGCTTGCCTAGCAAGCATGAGGATCAAGGATTGAGCCCCAGTACTACATACACAACTAAGTGTCGGAGAAACAAAGGCCAGATGAAAAAACAAAGTTGATTCTCTGTTTCCTCTCTCTCTTAAAAAAAAAAATCAACTATGGACATCTTCTATAGTTGGATTTCAACAAAACTTCAATTACTTCTATACTTTTTTTCCCTGGTACCAGGAATTGAACCCAGGGATGCTTAACCACTGAGCCACATCCCCAACCCTTTTTATATTTTATTTTGAGGTAGATTCTCACTAAATTGCTTAAGGGCTTGCTAAGTTGCTGAGGCTGATTTTGAACTCACAACCCTCCTGTCTAACCCTCCCAAGCCACTGGGATTTCAGGCATATGCCACCATGCCCAGTCTTCCTGATTATTGGGTGAGAATAGCAGATGGGATTTTTTGTTTGTTTTTTGTTTTGTACTGAGGATTGAACCCAGGGGGGTCTTTACCACTGAGCTGTGTCCCCTGCTCTTTTAATTTTTTTTTAATTCTGAGACAGGATCTCTGTGGAGAGCAGGCTATGCCCTGCTCTGAGTTACTCCATGATGTATGGAACAGAAGTCTTCAGGCTATGCCTAAATCTTTGTTATTCCATTTTGTATGGTAGCAGTTTGCCATAAGATATTTCGTTTTGAGTTTAAGTGCTGAGATGGAATGACTCTGTACCTTATTTGTACAAATAAACCACCACTGTCTGCCTGGCACACCCATAAGGCATGGAACTGATAAATTGTGCTAATAAGAATGACCACCTGTGAACTTATCGAATTAATCAGAAGCACATGGATACATAAGTGCATCAAACTCATAGTGGAAAAAAATCAGGGCTCATGAGCTTACTGAACATACCAACAAACACACTGGACCACCAAATGAAGCAACCCCCTCCCTCAAGATCTATGAGAGGAGGAGCAGCCTGACCTCATCACTCAGTCATGATCCTTGCCTAAGACAATCGCCACAGTGACAAACCTCTGAATCTCTGTCCTCTAGCTTTAGCAGAGTGCAGTTTCTCCTGCCCATGACAACCATACAAGTCCCACCCCAAGCTGACATCTTGGGTTGAAACTCCAAACTGACTCTGAAACTGCCATCCATCCACCTAGATCATGGCCTAGAATAAGTTCCTGAGCTTTGACAGCTCTGCACCCTGAAGTTCTCTGACACCTACAGTGACTCCTTACATTCCTATCTGCTCTCTGCCTTTGCTCTCAGTTTAGCCTCCTGAACCCCTGTGGCTGCCTTAACCCCTTTCTTAGCCTTTCTGTAACCTCTAAAGTGTGATATGTGATTTGAATGTTATAGATGCTAGAAATTAAGACTGGAATAAAAGAACCTGATATTGCCCAGTTTTTATGACCACTGCAATGGTGAGAGTGGTGTGGCCTATGAATTTATTGTTATGCAATAAATTCTGACACTGTGGAAAGACACAAATGTGTTTGGTCTATGTTAATGTCACAGACTTGCTAAGGTGCTGAGAGAGGCTGGCCACAAACCTGAAATCCTTTTACTTCAGCTTTTCTAGTAGGTGGGATTACAGGCACGCACCACCACACCCAGCAGCAGATAGGAATATGAAATAAAGCAGCCTTGATGAATTTCACATCACATAATTCATTCCATGGATATGAATTACTTTACAAAGCATTTTATACTAACTTTGCTCCTTGCTCCAACCCCATCATTACTCCAGCTCAAGAAAATCACTACTCAGATCATAAATATATTCATATATCTACACAAGTGTCCACACCCACACATGTATCTACAGATAAATACATAAACAGTAAATTCCTGGTGCTACTTACTTTAAGCAGGTCACATGGAGATGTTTATGTGAAAAGTACATCAGGGCATAATATTCGGAGTATTCTTTTGTGACTTTTCAATTCCTTTTTTTCTATGGCATATTTTAAAATGAAAATCATCAAACATAAAGCAGATATGAAATAATTTGCAATGAAGACTCAAAAACCCAACATCCACATGGGTACATTTTTCTTCTTTTTTAAAAATACTAAGCTTTGGGGCTGGAGTGGTGGCTTGGCAGTTACCGCGCTTCCCTGGCATGTGCAAGCACACGAGTTCAAACCCCAGCACCATGTACACCACGAAATCTTGTATCAACAAAGGCCACATGAAAACCTAAGTAAAAATTGATTCTTTTTCTCTCTCTTCCTATCCCTCTCTCTTAAAAAAAAATAAAATAACTAAGCGGTGCGAGGTATACTCTCCTTTTGAGATGTGTAATCTGATGAGCATTGACACATGTATACAGTTATGTAATTACCAACACAACCAGGATATAGAATAGTTCCACCACCCTATGAAGACTCTGCACATCCCACCTTCCTACCCAGCCCCTGGCAACAAATGATTTGCTTTCTGTCACTACAATTTTGCCTTTTCTAGAGTTTCAGATAACTACATTCATATGGTACAGAGTCTTTTGTGTCTGTCTTCTTTGATTTACCATGATGCTTCTGAGAGTCATCCATGTTGCTGAATGTTACAGTAGTAGTGAAACAGACTGAATTTAGGTGTCCCTCTTCATTGAAATTAAGGAGATATAGATGTTGGCACCAGGAAGTCCCAGCTCATTTGGATGTGATAAGGAACATGGACTTAGAAGAAGCAAAAAACGATCAAACTCCTTTGGGCCACAAAGACTTGGAAGCAAAACCTGTGAAATTCTGTCTTGTGTCCTAATGTCTCCTTTGTCCCTTTCAAAGGCTTTCCTGGTCCCAGAGCTTTTCACAGATGGAACTTTTCAAACAACGAAGTTTCTTCCATCTTCCTGCAGAACTGGCTTTGAATAAAACCTATTTTTTTTTCCAATTTGAGTATTTCTGGAGCAGTGAGCATTATGACCTAGACTCTTGCCACCCTTGGTGGGATCTGTGCCACTAGATAACAGAGTTTGTTCCTTTTTATTGCTACATAGCATTGTGTGGGCAAGGTTTACCCATTCACCAACTCTAAGATTTTGACAGTATTTCTAATTTGGGTCTATTATGAATAATGCTCTTATGGACACCCATGAACATAGTACAGGAGTGGGATTGCTAAATCATAAGGTCAGTATAATGTTTATAAGAAACTGTCAAACCGTCTTCTGAAGAGGTTGGGCCTTTTACCTTCCCAGAAGCAAGGTGTGAGAGCTCCATTTGCTCCAGTTGCTAACATGGGCAATGCAAGTCAATGTAACTTTAGTCATTCTGGTGAGTAGTATTAGACTTTGCATTGCCTTGATGAGTAGTAACTTCAAAAATTAGTGTTTACTTTCCATTTGCTGAGTGAAATGCCCATTCAATATTTTTATTGAGTTGTAAGCATTTATTATAAATGAGTTATGTATCAGAAGTTTTTGCATAAGGAGTGCCTTTCCATTTTCTTAATAGTATTTCTTTTTTGGGGGTGGTGGGGTAAGAAAATAGGTCTCACTCAAAGCCAGCTTGGAAGTCAAATGCAGTGGGCACATTCCTGTAATCCCAGTAGCTCAGGAGGCTGAGGCAGGAGGATCACAAGTTCAGGATCACCCAGGGCAATCTAGCAAGACAAAGTATCAAAACAAAATAAATGGCTGGGGATATAACTCAGTGGTATTATGTCCCTAAATTTGACCCCCATTTTGGGGTGGGGGTTAGGATATAGAACTATTTGAAGGATGATGGTAGACATTTGTTTCAAAGGTTCCATCCCCCAAATTCCTGAAATTGAGCAAAACTTAGAGGAGGGAGGGGAAAAGAGACAGTGGAAGGAAGTAAGATGAAGGGCAGGAAATGTTCCTATGCAGACTAGTTAGCCTGTGTAGAGGCCTGAAGAACTGAGGAATGGGTCATCTCAGCTCCCATGGCCTTTGGATGCAGGAAAGCAGGGGGTGGGTGTGAGAGGTGAGTCCTAGATTTTGCCTTCCTTTCTCTCGCAGCAGGAGAAATGTGTTTCCAATTTAGGGGTAGGTAGCCCCCAAATTCAGTCTGCTTCAAATTCCCCATTTAGTTCATGCACCCAATCTTGAGGGCACTGGGCTTCCAAGTCATCTGGAAGGCAGTCCACCGTTGGATTCATGTGCGGAACTCAGATGCCCATTCCTGAAGAGACGAATACTGAAAATAGGTAATAGCTCTGCCTAAGGAAAGGATTTTGGCATTAGTTTGTATTTGAACTCTCTTTCCTTAACCTCCCAGCTGTTTATCTTTTTTTGGTGGAGTTAGACAAGTGACTGCATGATTTACCCTCTGTCTCTAAATAATTTTCTCTCAAGAATCTGTGGTTTATTTCCCAGGGAACTTGGCTTCCACCTTGTAGAAGCTTTTCCTATTCTTTGATCCAAGGGGTCCCATGTTGGAGGGGAAATTACAGACAGCTAGTGTCCTTATGTAAATCAAAGTTAATCTCCAAATGGGTAGAAAGCATCTTTAGAATTGGGGTACATGTTACAGGTCTCTAAAAACTTTGAACACAGATTATAAAAACTATTGTGCATCAACCATGAACATACACATATGCTGAAAGGTACTTTTGTGACAAGGCTTCAGCCTTAGCCTAAGAGAAACTGTTGACATTTACAAACTGTACTCTGCGACAACTTCAAAAGGCTGAAGAAAACGGTGTAGCTTCTTGCTTCAATGCTCTCACTGCATAGTTGGCTCCTATAATCGTGCTTTTCTCATGCACCTTCAGACACTTTGTGCCAAACAGGACATGATTTTTACCTTTATAAGACTCTGCAAAAAGAGGATTGGGGCTACTCTCTTCTCTAGCATCTTGAGAAGGTAGACAGTCACCGGTTGGCTAACAGACTCTAATGTGGACACTGGGTCATGGTCTTTTCTCTGAGCAGAACCTTATAACACTTTGTAAACTAAGTCACAATATAATGTAACCAGTTTGAGGAAAACCCTTTTTAAAATGGCCAGTCCTGGCCTAGAGCGGTGGCTTAGTGGTTATGGCACTTGCCTGGCATGCGCAAGGATACAGGTTTGAACCCCAGCACCATGTATGGAAGTCACATGAGTTGATCCTGTCTCTCCTTTAGAAAAAAAAAAAAAGGCCAGTCCTACACATATCACAGATTAAAATATTTAACTTTGTCTTGAGACGGAAGAGGAACAAAGCAGGAATATCCCTTATTAAGTATAGACACAGTTCACATTATGTAAAAACGACTACAAACAATATAGAATGTATTACTATTAGAGAACCGCAAGGCAACTGAGTTATCTACAATACATTAAAACAATCATGACTTCTAGGATTATACTCAGACTGCCAGATTTTTAAAGTTTTAGAGCATCTGTATCAATAAAAGCATAACATTATTATAAAAATAGTTCATTTAACTAGAGGTACAAACCAAAAAGACTTAAAAACCAATGAAGATTTGATTAAATCTTAATTCTTGTGTGGCTTATCTTGTAAGCAATTAAAAGCACCAAGAAATTACCTTTTTTTTTTTTTTTAAGAAAGAGGGGACAGTGAGAGAGAGAGAGACAGAGAGAATCAATTTTTTTATTTAGTTTTTCACATGGCTTTGATTGCTCTGAGACTTGGTTGTGTACGTGGTGCTGGGGTTTGAACTCGCGTACTTGCTCATGTTGGGCAAGCGCTGTAACCGCTGAGCCATCGCTCCAGCCCCAAGAAATTACCTTGATGATACAAAAATCTTTGTTCTTTAAGCCAGTTCTCTGTAGACTTTACTAAAAGTGGTCAGTCACTGCCAGACAGTTGTGTTAGGTAGTAGCTAGCAATGAGCAGTGAAATGTACGGCAAGGTCACAAGTGTTCTTTAAATTACGTTAGGGTCTTCTCTAAACTGCTTTCAAAGTGGGTGAGAAGGCAAAGGTTGGTAGTTAATTTGTAGAAAATAAACAGAAGCAAAGGAGCTAAGTGGAAAATACTTTAAAAGAAAAGGATTGATGAGACTGACTATTGACAGGGTTCATTCAGTTTGGTGTAAAGCTAGGAATTATGGCTATAGGTGTCTCCATTTGTCAGGGAAAATTCCTTTAGTAGTACAGGGCACTAAGATGACCTTCTGACTGGCTACTGACCCCAATGCCCACATTAACATGGGACTGACGTGTAGATGAAGCCCCCCTAGAGAGGATGGCCACCGTGACAGTTTGACATTTCCAGAGAGGACCAACTAAGGCCAAAAACTCCATGCCCCCATGTGAAGGAGTTGAACATCTGATTGGTGAAGGCTGCTGAAGGAGGACCCCAGTTCTCCAGGTAAATAACAAACAGTAACACATTTAGAAAGAGCATTGTCACCTTTCACCTCTGCTCAGAGATGGCCCAATCTTTCTCTCAGAGTGCCCTCTGCTTGAGAGTTACTTCACTTTTAATTTTACTTTCACTTCACTCTCTAGCATGACTTTGGTGTCTGACTAAATTTTCTTTAGTAAATTTTCTTTAGTCAGAACACAAAAACTGAGGTTTGGAGTTTCAGCTCCCTGCTTTCCTGTGACAAATGGATCCTACTTACCAATGCATTTTAAAAGTTACTTTAAGTTTCTCCAGAGTTCAAGCATTACTAGACTTTTGGCATCAAATGTAGCACAAAATCCATTTAAGGAGGCAGTGAAGCACCTTGCTGAGTGTTAATTTTTGAAAGTAGAGCCAGGATTTATCATCAATTAACACACACTCACAAAAATTACCAACATGGGCTGGAGTGGTGGCTCAGTGGTTGGAGAACTTGCCTGGCAAGCATGAGGACTCGGGTTCCAACCCCAGCACCACATACACAATTAAGTGTCAGAGCAGCAAAGGCCAAATGAAAAAAATTCCACAATTTTTAGCTCATTACAAAATGATGCCATTCTAGAAATCAGAAACAGAACTTGGGTTATCATCTGCTAGTTCCTTCAGTTTATCTAGGCCTACAATGAGAAAAAGACAGGCTGTCTTGTAAATTTCCAACTCTATTGAACGGTATTTTAGACAAAATGTCACCAGAGAGGGGTCCAAGGAGGTCCCTCAAGGGGACAGCAGGACCTCGACTTACCTGGGTGTGTTCTTCACTTAACGCTGCTGAAAAGAATTTCAGGAGATATCAAAAGCAAGGCACAAGCAAAGATTTATTAAAGGAAGCTGGGCATGGTGGCACATACCTGTAATCCCAGCGATGTGGGAGGTTGAGACAGGAGGATCCTAAGTTCAAGACCCTGTCTCAAAAAATAAAAAGGGCTGGGGGTGGGTGGCTCAGTGGTAAGTACCTCTAGGTTCAATCCCTAGTACCAAAAAATAAAAAATAAAAATAAAAATTAAAAAAAAAGGAAAGCAAAGCAAAGGAATATACACCTCAAAGTCAGGGTGTGGCTCTCCTCTCCTCTCTGAGAAAGTTACTATTTTGATTGTATCCTATTAATCAGTATTTTCTTTTATGGCCCTTATTCTTATGCTTTCTATATCTTATCTCAGTGTTGGGTTACCCAAGGTCATAAACATTTCCTCTGTTATCATCCAAAAACATTAGTTTTAGCACTGTTTAGTCTGTGATTCAAGTTAATTCTTGTGTGGCATGAAATAAGGGATCAACCCAGGTATAGTGGCGCAGGCCTGTAACCCTAGCAACTCAGGAGGTTGAAGCAGGAGGATCACAAGTTCAAGGCCAGCCTCAGTAACTTAGCAAGGCTCTAAACAAGGGAGTGAGATCCTCTTCTCAAAGTAACAAAGAAATGGCTGGGGATGTAGCCCACTGGTGGAGTGCACCTGGATTTAATCCCCAGTACCCCAAAAAAAAAAAAAGAAGAAGAAATAAAGAGGACCAAGACTAGACTGATTTCGTGGTGGTTATTACGGTTGCTAATGCTATACATTTATTCCACAATTTTTTTTGTTTTGTTTTGGGTTATTTTGGTACCAGGGATTGAACTCAGGGTCACTTAACTACTGAGCCACATCCCCAGCCCTTTCTATATTTTATTTGAAGACAGTGTCTTGATAAGTTGCTTAGTGACTCCCTTAGTTGCTGAGGTTGTCCTTGAACTCATGATCCTCCCGAGTTGCTGGGATTACAGGTGTGCGCCACAGCACCCAGCTATTCCAGGACCATTTATTAAAAAGATTTTTCTTGGGGCTGGAGTGGTGGCTCAGCAGTCATGGCACTTGCCTGGCTCGGTTCAAATCCCAGCACCATGTACACAACAACGTGTCAGCAAGGAAAGCCACATGAAAAACTAATAAAATTGATTCTATGTCTGTCTCTTAAATTTTTTTTTCTTTTCCTCCATTGAATTCTGTCACCTTTATTAAAATCCAAGTGACCATATATGGGTGGGTCTATTTCTGGACTTGCTATTATGTTCTGTTGATGCACAAGTTCTGATAGCAAAACCACAGTATCTTAATTAATTTTATAGTCATTCTTATAATCTAGTGGTACAGATCTTTCAATTTAATCTTTATCAAAATTTTTAAATATTTGAGCATTTCTTTCTCTCTCTCTCTCTATATATATATATACACATATATTTATATGTTTTGGGGTTTTTTTGATACCAGGGACTATCTATATCTATATATATCTGTGTATCTATCTATATATGCGTGTGTGTGTGTATATCTATACTTATATATGTGTGTATATCTATATATATATATATATATATCTGCATGTGTATCTATATGTGTGTGTGTGTGTGTGTTGTGTGTGTATGTTTTATTTTGTTTTTTTGATACCAGGGACTGAACCCAGGAATGCTTAACTACTGAGCCACATCCCAAGCCCTTTTTAATATTTTATTTTGAGACAAGGTCTAGCTAAGCTGCTCAGGGTCTTGCCAAGTTGCTGAGGCTGGCTTTGAACTTATGATCCTCCTGATTTAGCCTCCCAAGTCGCTGGGATTACAGGTGTGCAGGTAAAATTTCTATACAATGAAATGTATACATTTTAAGTGATAATGTGCAACCTTTTGGCAAATTCATACACCTGTGTAATCTAAACCTCTTTTCAGGATACAGAACACAACCCAGTGTTGCACACATCTGCAATCCCAAACATTCAGGTGTCTGAGACAGGAGGATAACATGTGTGAGGCTAGCCTCAGCAACTCAGTGAGGTCCTATGCAACATAGTGAAATCCTGTCTCAAAATAAAAAATAAAAGGGGCTGGGTATATAGCTCAGAGGTAAGGCTCCCCTGGGTTCACTCCTCATTATAAACATGCCCATCATCCCAGAAAGTTCCCTCTGCCCCTTTAGTCAATCTCCAATGCTCCTGCCCCACTGAGCTATCTACTGGGCTATTTTCCACCATGAATTCTTCTTCTAAAACTTCATGTAATCACGATCATACAGTAATATACTCCTTGTGCAGCTTCTTTTATTTGGCATATTTTGAGATTAACCATGCTGTTGTATTGATAGTTTTTCCATTTTTATAACTGGGTACCATTGCGCTGAATGATTATACCACAGTTTACCAACCATTGAATAAAATGTGTAGGAGGAGGGCATTAGCTTGAACTCTTGCACTAGGCTCAAAAGACCAAACCAAAATGGAGTCACTTGTCCTAAATTCCATGGCAACAAGACAAAACTAAATTATTTACCTGACATTATGAGAAATCAGGAGAGCAATAATAGCCAAATTCCTAAACAGGACAAGTTCAGTTGGCATGATAATGAATTTCTCTCTGCTTTAACCTTTATAAGGAAAAGAAACTTTAAAACAACAAATCTTTTTGTTATTTTCTGCTTTCTTCTGCCCTTCTGTCTACAGCTGTCATCTACTCAGCTCACAAGGCACTTTATTTTTTGATACGGGGTATTGAACCCAGGGGGACTTTACTACTGAGCTAAGCTATGACGCCAGTCCTTTTTTATATTTTATTTTGAGACAGGGTCTTGCTAAGTTGCTCAGAGCCTCACTAAATTGTTGAGTCTGACTTCAAACTTGCAATCTTCTTTCCTCAGCCTCCCAAGTCACTGTGATTCCAGGTGTGAGCCACCATGCCTGGTGACACTAATTCTATTTTATGGAATGAAGTCTTCCTTGATTCTAGAATTACAAATGCAAGCCAGTTAAGATTTATAATTAAACTTGTTGTAATTTTGTCTTTTGACACCATTCTGCTACTGATAGATGCCTGGGCTGTTTCCCACTTGATACTATTTGAATGGAGCTACTACCATTCATGTATGCTTATGTGAGTCTTTTTTCCTAACTAAAGATACACACACACACACACACACACACACGCGCGCGCGCATTTTTTTTTTTTTTTTGAGACAGGATCTAAGTTGCTTAGGGCATTGCTAAATTGCTGAGGTTGGCTTTGATTGCACTTGTGATCCTACTGCCTCAGCCTCCCCAGCAGCTGAGATTAGAGGTGCATGCCACCATGCCATGCTGAGTTTTGTTAATTTTAGTAATTCTGGCTAGTACATGAAGGTATCTCATTTTTGAAGCTGTGTTTAAATCATTACTAGTTTTTTTGGCCCATAGTGCCTTAATGAGTATGCATCTGTCCCTAACAGTGAATTTTTTTTCCTGCTTTGAATACCTGCCTGTTGAAGAAGGAATAGGTATGGGAAAAGGGTAGAATGAAATCGATCAAACTCTCCTATGAATATTCATACATGTACAGAGAATTATATATATATATAGATATATAGATATATATATCACTAATTTAAAAAACTATAAATAGAAGACCAGTACAGTAAAGGGAACAGGGGGAAGGGGAAGAACTGGGAACAGAATTTGATTAAATCACATTCTATGTTTGCATGATTATGTTCAAATGAATCTCAATATTATGTACAACTATAGCACACTATTAATTTTTTAAATGAACTCATTGGGTCTAAAAGAACCCTTGTCAGTTTCCTATTTGGTTCTTCTATTAAACAACTGTTTTTTTATTTTTTATTTTTTAAAGAGAGAGGGACAGTGAGAGGAAAAAAAAACAATCAATTTTATTTAGTTCTTCACGTGGCTTTCTCAGCTCAGACACTTGGTTGTGTACATGGTGCTGGAGTTTGAATCCCTTGGACTTACACATGCCAGGCAAGTGCCATAACCGCTGAGCTACCACTTCAGCCCCCAAACAACTGGTTTTATTTCAAGACTCAATACAACTAAAAGAAAACAAAAAGAATGGCTGCCTGTGGCAGAAATGGGCAGCTGTCCTCAACCGTCAGTTCCCTATCTTCCATAGCAATGAACTGTAGCTGGTATACTCAACTCAGGTTGAGGCTGTAAGAAGAAGGGTGCCTCTTCCTCTCCTTTCTCTTCTGCTGGTAAGGAGATGACAAAGCCACAAGATGGACAAAGCTCAGAGCTGAGAATCCATATGGAAAAGATAAGTCCACTGACCTGGACCACCCAGCCTGGACCATAAACGACCAAGAAATAAGCAATTATGTGAACCAGTACGGGTTTGACTGTTACAGCAGGTTAGCTTAACCTAACCTACTGCCCTGCCTATCTCGCAAAGGGGCTTCCCCACATCTTTTTTTCTATACAACATTTAATCTATATTATACTCATTCTCTCCAAAGCATGACTAACACATCTACTCAACTATACAGAAACTATATAAACAAACATACCTGAGGGTTATTGTACCAGCCAAGGTTTTTTCTTTAAAACTAATTTTAGGGGCTGGAGCAGAGGCTTGGCAGTTACGGCACTTGCCTGGCATGCACAAAGATGTGGATTCAAACCTCAGTGCCACGTAAAAAATGAAGTGTCAGAGCAACAAGATCCACATGAAAAACTAAATAAAATTGATTCTCTCTCTTGCTGTCCTTATCTCTAAAAAAATGCTTTAAAAAACTAATTTTAAACTGAAGTATAGCATACAGAAATGAGCATAAATATACTGTGTACATATGCATAACATATACTACATATATCTGCAGAAATTTACAACACTACCCATATCTGGGGCATTACTCTCCTTTCCACTCTTTCTTTCCCACTAGCTATTTTTTTGAGCCCTGGTAACTGAAGAAGTCAAGGAAACCAGAGGTAAAAAAAAAGCACTGTGATTGAGTTGCTGGCCCTTCCAAGTCTGAACTCAAGGCTAGAAAGGCAAAGCAGGTTCTTTAGGATTTGCCTACCCTGCAGCTCACTTCCTCTGCCACATTCACAAATTGTCACTTGGCAGATAGTTGTGGCAATGTAACTATTCTAATTGCTGAAGAGTTGCTGCTACATAAAAGTCTGCATGTCTGCATGTCTGCAATGTGACTGGCATCCTCCTGGATGGAGCACTGTTCTATCCTGAACACCTACGCTGCTGCCTTTGACCCTCCAGTTGCAGACCAAATGGTAGCTTTGATTTCCTTTCAATCTCTCAGGATTATTTTTAAAATGACTTTTTACGAAAGTATAACATAGGTACAGGACAAGAAGGGAAATGTACCTAAAATAACAACAACAACAACAAAAAAAAGAAATCAAGGCTGGGGGGTGTAGCTCAGTGGTAGACCATGTGGTTACCATGTGCAAAACCTTTGGTTCCATCTCTAGCAATCCCTCCTCCAAAAAGAAGCAAATGTAATTAAGCTCAAAGGACTGAAAGTAGGATCATGTGGTTGTCAGAAAGCCAGTACAATACTAGGGTGTTACAGAGAAAGAACGAGACAGTTCCACTACCCATGAGTGTTCTTTTTGGAGTCGTATACTTAAAGAAATACCAAGAAAAATCAAGAAAATGAGAACACATATTTACTATTTAGGATAAATGTGTCCCCAATGCTATCTACAGGTGAAGTCAAGAAATATAATGAATGAAGTAACTGGGATAAAACAGAGATGCTGGGATTCAGCACAAGAGCTGTGGCTAAATGTCTGGCCAAGTTGGGGAAGGAACAACATGCACCTAGTTTCACATAGAGCTGCCCACATCTGGAAGCAGACCCTCACTCCAAGTCAGAATAGAGGCTGCTGGAGAACCAGCTGGCACTAGGTTCTTTCCAGCTTTGAGATTCCATCAGTAAAAAGATCTATACAACTATAAAATGTATTACTCTGTGAAGAACATAAAAATGATAAATCTTCAGAACTACTATTAAAACCTTTGAAAAGATGTAAAACTATGAATCATTCAGCTTGCTTTATTGGCCACTCTTATCTCTCAAATCAACAAGCAACTATATGTATGTTGTTTGATGTGAAATTAGTTTAGAAAATATGGTTTATTTTGGCACTTTTTTCCCAATGTTAAAGCAATCGGCATCAATATGTATGTTTCTGATGTGAAAGACTTTTCACTAGAGTAGCACAGCAAACCGTTATTCTATTATGTGGAACATTCTGTCTTAACTGCAAGATTCAAGTGCATCCCATCCTGAAATAAGCCAAAAGTCCTAAAAATAAATACATTTATTCATACATATATGTGTGTGTTATATAACAAAACACATTCACAAATTATTATAAAGGAATTCCTTCCTTTTCAATGATAACTTTACAAGGGCTGGGGATGTAACTCAGTGGTAAAGTGCTTGCCTAGCATGCATAAGGCCCTGGGTCCAATCTCAGTAAAGCAAAAAAAAGTTGTAGCTTCAAATATAATTTTACACAGCCAAACTTCTAGAACTTAACTAATGATTTTACTTTTAAGACTGAAGTTATTCCTAACTATTCTGAAACATGTGGAAAGTACTTAATTCTAACTACTTCCGATTCTTACTTTTATGTCTTAGTACACTACAAGCCAGCTTAAGGCATAACTATGACATAGTTGAGATTCCAGTAAGCCTGTTTCAACATTCACTGTCAGATTATTATTTTTTTTAAAAGAGGGAGGGATAGTGAGAGAGACAGGAAAGAGAGAAACAACTTTATTGAGTTTTTCACGTGGCCTTCGTTGCTCCAACACTTAGTTCTGTATGTGGTGCTGGGGTTTGAACCCGGGTCCTCATGCTTGCCAAGCAAGCGCTGAAACCACTGAGCCACCTCTCCAGCCCCACTGTCAGATTAAATAAATTGTTAATACTCACTGTCTCTCAGAAAGGCAATATACTAAGTTACTCTGGGACAGTCGCTTATCAATCCCTGATTATAAAAGCTTATTGACTAACAAATGGAATCATAATAAACGGTACAAGAAGGGTTGCCTAGGCAATGTATTGTTGTCCCAAAGTACTATTTTTTTGGCCACTTGGAAGAATATTTATTAGAAAATACTTGAGTCAATGCCTCTTGACCAAGTAATCAACTATTTCCTAAGTTCCTCAATCAAGGTATTGGAAGTCACCTAAGTTAAGCCAAAAAAGGGTTAGTCAAAGGTTTGTGTCCATGTAGAACAGATTGGTTACAACCCTACTTCCTTTCACGTTAAATATACATGCTAACTCCTTTCAGAAGAGATGTAGGAATTGTAAAAATCAGTCACAAGATGTTCTTATTCAGAAACCCAGTAACTGCTAATTTAAATGGTGCTTTTAGAAGTGAAACAGTGATGAAGCAAAGCTGACCTTTACCCGTGAGACATCCTGAAATAAAATCACAACTACTACCAAGAAGCCACAGGTGTTTATTGCATGAACAGGGAAAAACATGAATTTGAAGTGCATGGTGACAGCTCTTCTGCCTCCACTAATGAACTAAAAAATTAAATTTAATGCAAGTATAAATATTATAACCGTACTGTTGGGCTCATTTTTTCTCTCAGGTTTACAAAAACCAAAACCAAAAATCAACCTTTTTATCCTTGTACTTCTGGGCTCTTGGTAGGTTGGCCAGTCACTGCCTTATCACCAGAGTTCTCAGCAGGTTTACAAATTGACATGCACAAGACTGCCATCTGGTGGAAATGATAGAAATTGAAATGATTTTCTTTTTCTTTTCTTTCTTTCTTTTTTTCTTTTTTTTTTTTTTTTGTTAGTGAATAAAGCCAGTAGCCTACTAAAAATGTATGAATTATACTAAGGGGTGGGGAGGTAGCTCATTATAGCAATAAGAAACAGGGGCTGGAGTGGTGACTCAACAGTTACAGCGCTTGCCTGGCATGCATGAAGACACGGGTTTGAACTCCAGCACCATGGCCACAGAGAAGTGTTGGAGCAACAAAAGCCACATGACAAGCTAAATAAAATCAATTCTATGTTTCTCTCTCTCACTGTCTTCTCCCTCTTTAAAAGAAAAAAATAAATATAAAACAAGGAATCAATTTTTGGGGGGGTACTGGGGACTGAACCCAGAAGCACTTTAGCACTGAGCTACATCCCCAGCCCTTTTCATTTTTTCTTATGAGACAGATTTTATTAAGTTATTGAGGCTGGCCTCAAACTTGCCATCCTCCTGCCTCAAGTCTCCTGGAGCACTGGAATTACAAATGTATGCCAAAAGGCCTGGCTAGAAATCAATTTAAGAAAGATGTAGACCATATCAAAGAAACTATAAAACTCTACTGGGGACATTATAAACACTTTTATAAATAGAAAGATGTAGCATGTTCCTAGAATGGAACTCACCTCTGCTTAAGATATCACTGGCCCTCAAATTCATCTATACTATATAAAACAATCAACATATTAACAGGATTTTTACTTGGCAAGTAAACATGGGCCACATTATTAAAAAGTTTATCCGAAGGAGTAGATCCATTCATATTTTATAAAAGTAGAATAGTAAGGCGGTACTTTCTCTACCAGATAATAAAAATGTCTAGTAAAATTATAATTAAGATGGCATAGTATTCATGCAGAGTACAAAGCAATGAAATGCTTATAAAAATAGAAGCATATACAAGAACATAATATAAGTAATTTCCAAAGAATTAAAAAAACACTGACTTACTAGTTGGTGTGAAAGAATAATGACAAAGTTATGGGGGGAAAATTTAGATTTTTGACCCAAGAGCATCAGTTGTATTAAATATTAACAAATATTAAAATGGTCAAAGATGTAAAAGAAAAAATATTTACTTACTCATAATGTGAAAAAATTGTCAGTGTATACATCTGAAGGTTGATGAAACTGTAAGAAAATGATAAAATTCTAAAATTTTTGGACATCAAAGACACTTCTCAAAACTCATCAAATTTAACACCTAAGATCTTTGCAGTTTACTGCATGTAAATTTTACTTGAATTTTTTTTTAAAGTAAAAACGCTTTTTTTTTTTTTTTTTAGAGAGAGAGAGAAGGGGGAAGATAGAAAGAGAGAATTTTACTTAGATTTTCATCTGGCTTTTCATTGCTGACACTCAGTTGTGTATGTGGTGCTAGGGTTCAAACCCAGGCTGTCACACATGCCAGGCAAGCACAATAGCACTGAACCACCACTCCAGCCTCACCACATTTGATTTAAGGGATATATGGAAGGCAAAAGGGATTATTTTCAACCGAGGACAACTATCTAATACCCTCCAGAGCCTGTGCATCTTAGCTTTCCTCTACTACCTCTTCAATCATAGTGAGTTAAAAGCCCTATTCTACCTGTACAAAATGCTAACACAGACAGAAAAAGATTATTAGGGTAAGAAAACACAGAAACAAGTAGCACAATGTAAGATTTGGTGGGGGAACAACGATGTTGAGCTTGTGGTTTGGTTTTTCAGGCACTGTCATTTCAGTACTAATAGGTGCCCTTCGTTTTTGGTCTCATCCCTCAAAACAATACAAAAAACCCATAAACAGTATTATAATACTGAAAAGCAGACAGGAGGCTGAAGAAAATACTTTATGATGTGTTTAACAGAACAATGGTTAATTTCCTAAATATAAGGAGCTCTCACAAATCTAGAAAAATAATAGTTAATAGAAAATATGAATCATAAAAACATTGCTAATTATGAAACATCAAAATTAAACAATTATACTTATTGTAACAGGTTTTTAAGACAAATCTTTTTTAAATTTTAGTAACACAATGCCTATTAAGTCAGTATGATCATTTTGAAGATAGTTTAAATCTCATTTAAACTTTTTTTTTTAAAGAGAGAGGGACAGTGAGCAAGAAAGAATAAATTTTATTTAGTCTTGCATTGCTCAGACACTTCATTGTGTACTTGGTGCTAGGATTCATTCAACCTGTGTCCTCGCACATGATGGGCAAGAGCCGCAACCGCTGAGCCACCACTCCAGCCCCTTAAATTGCATTTAAACTTAAATGTAGTCCCAAAAGTGTACAGAATTCAATAAGAAATGGAAATAGGAAATAGGTATGTCCAAGTTGGTGCAGCTATGCCACGGTGGCTGCCTAGCCAATGACAGTGATGCCACTGATCAAAGATGCTTCTCAATTCCAAAGGTATTTAAGTATTTTATTTAAAAAAAAAAAGAGTACATTTTGGAATAAACTTTGGAGATTTAAATTTTTATATAAAAGACAATCTTTTGTAACTTGTTTGGTCTTATGTTTTCAAAATATCCAAGGATGCCCACTACCTAGGGAAGCAAAGCCAACAGCAACTACCTGCTGCCAGAACTCAGAGTTGTTAGCCTGACGCTGCATTTCTCTAAGCTGCCCCAGAAAAACTGTTCTGCGTTCAAGGATGCCAACGGACTGAAAAGCTGGTCTTCCTCACTAACATCTGCCTTGAATTAGAGAAACAGTCTAGAGATAGTCACTTCAAAGGCCCAGGAACTCATACTTACCAGCCGGGCCTAGATTGAGGCACTTGCCTTAAACATAAAATGCTGCGGGTTTTTTTTTTTTTGTTTCTTTTGGTACTAGGACTGAACCAGGAGTGCTCTACCACTGAGATGCATTCCCAGCCCTTTCCATTTTTTTATTTTGAGCCAGGTCTCACTAGCTTATGATCCCGGGATTACAAGCGTGTACTGCAACACCTGGACAAAATAAGTATTTTAATGCAATGTTCTAAAGTATACAAACAAATAAAAAGTCATAAAATATCCAAATTTTAAGTAAAGGCAGAATTATCACTACAGAATTTTCCTTTTGCCTTAAGCTCTCTCCTAGCTTATCATAGCACTGATACTGATTCTGTTGTATAGGGGAAGAGCATAGATCACGGTAGATGAGAGAAAGTGAGCAATGTGGTACGGTACTACAGTTTAAAATGTAAATATACAAGAGAAACACAAATAAAAAATCGTAGGGAGGTGGAATTTTCAATAACAGATCCCAAAATGGATCCAAGCTGTTAAGGATTATAGATTATTACATTTTATTAAAAGGAGTAAGATTTAAATAAGATGAAGACAACGTATACCTGCCAAGAATCAGCACTTACAAGGCTAAATTAATAGATACGTGTGATACTACCACAAGGTTAGACAAAAGAGACCTAAGTCATTAAGAGTGGACCACATATACTTAGGAATATTGGTAATATTTGATGGGACAGCATGACATTGGCACAGTGAGCTTAGCTGTGTAACAAAACAAACCCTAAGATTCCTTAGTTCATATTGTATGCAATCGTGCATTTTTTTGTCAGGGGGAGGCACCAGGGATTGAACACGGGGCGCTTAAACACTGAGCCACATCCACAGCCCTTTTTGTTTTTTATTTTGAGACAGGGTCTTGCTAAGTTGTTTAGGGCCTAAGTTGCTGAGGCTGACTTTGAACTTGCCATCCTCCCGTCTCAGCTTCCTGCATTGCTGAGATTACAAGCGTGCGCCACCGTACACAGAAATGTAGCAGTAAATTTAAGATGGATTAAAAACATACACATGTATGTTTGGGAGCCGGGAAGATGACTTTGAAACTATTAGAAGAATGCAGCTACTGGACAGACTGGGAGCAGTTATTGTCTGCTGTCAAGGTTTCCTCTACATAGCCTTATCTGATTAATTATACCTTTAAAAGTTGAAAGGTTAAAGGAAAAGAAAAAACCTACAGGAAGAAAACATTGAAGACTATATGAATGTGGAATGAGAATTACTTCTCAAGTAAAGAAAAATAGCAAGAACCATAAAGGAAAAGACTAACAAAAACCCAAAGACTCTATACACGAAATAAAAACAAACAAATGAAAACTAAAAAAGACTGGGTTTGCAACTCACATGCCTAAGAATTTGTATCCAAACAATATTTACAACAATAACAAAGTATAAACTGCAGATAAATGAGACAAACTCCAAAGAAACATGGGCAAATGAGAATTCAATTCAGAGAAGAAACTCAAAAGCCCAATGCATATACAAAAAGATGTTCTTGCATATAATCTGAAATGCAAGTTGTATGAGATACTATTGCTCATCTGACTAAAAAATTTAAAGTCTGACAATATTAAGTATTACTGACAGGGCCAGATAGAGGAATAAGAATCTAGTACGTCTGGTTTTGGAATATTAACTTGAAGATGCACATACTCAATAGCCTATTAGTTTTACTTCTAGAAAATACAAGTCTATAGAAACACTAGCACATGAGCTCAAGGACACACGCCGGAATGCCCAGTTGGTTATTTGTTGCAGTAAAAGTGGCAAACCTAAATAAACCTCAGTGGGGAAATGTATACACACACTGTGGCGGTCACACAGCACTCTAGCAGTTATTCTTCAGCCACTACCTTGGTGGTTGTTGTTGTTGTTTTTTTTTTTTTTTTTTTTTTTTTTTTAACAAGAGCAGGATGTGGAGATAGTTGACTAAGCAGACAGGTTTAAACTTAAGGCTGGGAAATCACCCTCATCCATGAAAAAACACCCCAAATAAAATGTAGTGATGGATATGTAAAAGAGGAGAGATGGTGACTGACATATGGTAAGAACTAAATCACAACACTGGGTTACATCACCAAATCAAAAAACGTCAACACTGCTCAATGCCATGTACTCTCACCAAGTTCCCTTTCTTACGAGTAACTACCTAGTTTCATTTGTCTAGTCATAGATATTTTTTTTTTTTTGAGAGAGGGACAACGAGAAAGACAGAATCAATTTTATTTAGTTTTTCATGAGGCTTTCATTGCTCCAACACTTCTTTGTGCACATGATGCTGGGGTTAGTGGGGTTAGAACTCGCATCCTCACACATGCCAGGCAAGAACATAACCACTGAGCCACTGCTTCGGGCCCCATAAATACTCTTTGAACCTAGTGATTTCCAAACTTTTCAAAGTCAAAAAGCCTTTACTCAAAAGAAATTTTAGAATCCAAACACATAAAACAGAGAAAAGCAGAAATGCTCTATAGGTTGAGAATAGATATCCTAGTTAACTTCCTCTGGGAACCATTGACATTTTAGGGAGAATTTGAGGTACATGAATTTTTATTTTTATTTAATTCTGGCATTAGGAATTGAATTCAGCAGTATTTTGCCACTGTGCTATATCCCTTTTCCTTCTTATTTTTTACTTTTGAGACAGTGTCTAAGTAGACCAGATTGACCTCTAACTTGCATCCTCTTGGCGTGGCCTTCCTAGTTGCTGGGATTATAGGCATTTGCCATAGAAGGTGCATAGAAATTCTTAAGACTTCTGGGTATAAGTCATTTAAAAATGTGAAGTCTTCATGAAAGTGTTACAGGCTACTGGGAACTGGGAACTCCAGGAATTAATTTAATCCAGTAACTTTCAATTCAGGAGTGTGCTTCATTAGAGCCCAAGTGTATTATAACCAGTTGACCTGGGGTCATTCATAATAGCAAAAGTTAAATAGAGTATTTAACAAAGCTTTATATCAATTTATCAGCAAGACATTTATTCACAGGCAAAATTGTATGAAAATAAAATTCATGGTCTTCTAAAGTATGTTACAATGGAATTCCATCAAAGTAAACTGTACCTCATGCCTTCAAGTTATGAATGACACAAAAAGGCCCACCTCTCACAATGAGCACATACATTAATGTAAGTGAAAAACTCAGGAAATATAAAGATGATCAAGCCCCACATCAGGAGGATTCTTGAATTATACTAGTCTTCCTCCTCTCAAATGCAAACTCAAGTATTTTCATGACAATATTCTAGCAAAACAAAAAACATTGTACAGATTTAATTTCTAAAGAAATCATTGTCTCCAATTTGCCACCAAGAGATTTTTAGTCAAGAAAAAATAAGTAATCCCAAACCTTTGATTCTACCCATATATCAAAGGTAAGGCTTTGGGGGATACAGAGGTGGCTCAGCGGTTGTGGAACTTGCCTGGCAATGTGAGGGGCCCCTGGTTCAAACACCAGCACACATACACAACCAAATGTTGGAGTGATGAAAAACTAAATAAAACTGATTCTCTCACTGTCCCTTTCTCTTAAAACAAACAGAAAAAAAGGCTCTTTTATGTCCCACCAGAGCTGCAAATATTCATATGATAAAGTAACTAACGTCGCACTGAGACAAAATATCCCTCACTCTGCAACTAGAAGAGTATCAGTTACATGTGAGTATGAAATGGGGTCCTAGTTAAGCAGAAATGACTGCTAGGTAGAATAAAAGTGAGAAGACACTATCGCCAGAAAAGTCAGCCAGGAGTAGTGATGTGCTGAAGATCAGCTTATTCTGTATCAGTAAACGCATTTTTTAAAACTAACATAAACATACACAAACCACCAAAACAAGAGCTAACGCATTTGGGCTAGGGAGTGGTTCAGTGATACAGTGCTTGCTTGGCATGCTCAGGACCCTAGATTCAATCACTAGCACCGTAAAATTAATCCAACAAAAACAGTTGCTCAGCATTTTTACTATTAGGGTTCACAGTATTTATTCTCAAAGTTGAACAGAAAAAAAGATAAAATGGGGTGCAATCTCAGTTAATTTATAATTGATATAAATTACGCAATAGTTGTACTCTCAGCTATTGAAGAGGGTGAGGCAGGAGGATTCAAAGTTCAAGGTCGGCCTGTGCAACTTGGGTGACAGTGTCACAAAATAAGGTAAAATAAAGGACTGGGGATGTAGCTGAGCATGTACTTGCTTAGCATGCACAAGGGCCTAAATTCAGTTCTTAGCACTGCAAAAATATACAGCAACAGCTAGGCGTGGTGGCACATCCCTGCAGTCCCACCATCTCAGGAGGCTGAGGCAAGGGGATTGTGAGTTCAAACCCAGCCTCAGCAACTTAGCAAGGCCCTCAGCAGCTTTATGAGACCCTGTCTCAAAATAAAAAAATAAAAAGGGCCTGGCTCAGAGGTTAAGTGCCCCTAGGTTCAATTCGTGGTACGAGGGGGTGCAGGGACTGTAAGACAAACAAAAAATACTTGGCCAACAGATATTGCTCTGGTTTGTCTGGTCTTTTCTTTACAGAAAGTAAATATTTGCTATATAACTAATTCACAGTTTGCAAGCAAGAACTTGACTCACAATATGTATCAGAATACTTATTTATACCTCGTTTCATTCTATCCAATAGTTCAGGCAATTTAGAATATAAGCTTAAAGGCTCTAATGCTTGGCTTAAATGTGGGCTAACATTATTATAGAAACATTACCCCCAAACTTATATATCTCCCTTGTAACTAACAAATTGTTTTGAAGCCTGGATAGAAAAAAAGGCAGCACCATTATTTTCATACAGGAAAACAAGGTCATTACAATTTTTTTCAGTGAGTATACCTCCCAAGGAATGTCTATTTCTAGCATTAAGAAATAACTGGGTCATAAACTAACAAATGATTCAGTATCTTGGAAGCATTTGTTGCTTAGATTCTTTTCCCTTCACGAGATGTAATTTTAAAAACAAACCTCAGCTGGGCATGGTGGTGCACGCCTGTAAGCCCAAGAGCTTGGAGATTGAGACAGGATCACTTTGAGTTCAATGCCAGCCTCAGCAATTTAGTGAGGTTCCAAGTAACTTAGTGAGACCTTGTCTCAAAATAATAAAAAGGGCTGGGGATGTGGCTCAGTGGCTAAGCATCCCTGGGGTTCAATCCAGGTACCAAAATAAATAAATAAACAAACAAATAAAAACAACTGGAGCTAGAGCAGTGGTTCAGTGGTTGTAGCACCTGCCTGGCATGCGAGTACATGGGTTCAAACCCCAGCACCAAGGAAGTGTTGGAGCAATGAAAGCCACATGAAAAACTAAATAAAACTGATTCTTTCTCTCTCACTGTCCCTCTCTCTTTAAAAAGATATATATATTTAAAATAACAACAACCATCAGAAAAACTGCAACTTGATGTTTCAATGTCTGCTATGTCAAATAATAAAAGCCCAAACTTTTGAAGATATGTTGTTCTGTTTACATACTGGCAACCTTCATTCTAGTTTTCAATTCTACTTGTTTCTTGTGAGAACTAAATAGCTGCTCCCAGACAAACTGACTACACTACGAAAAAAGACATCAAAATCCAAACAAATTCCATACATTAAAACTGACTTAAGGGTCTGGAGCCTGGCTCAGTAGTACAGAGCTGAGCATGTGCGAGGACCTGGGTTAGAACCCCAGCACCATCTACACAACTGTGTCGGAAAAGCAGAAATCAGAAAATAAAACTGATTCTCTCATTCACTCTTAAAAAAATAAAAAACAACTGGCTTAAGACTTAAAGAAAAATTGGGAGTTGCAGTTACTTTTGGCTTTCCAAAACATTTAAAAGCAAAAACTCAGTAAGTAAAGAATCTTAATATTGTAATGAGACAGAATCGTGACTGGGCAATAAATATCTATGCATATCAGAAATGAGTAAGCTTTGTTCTTAAAATTTACCCCTCCGTGGAACCTTTCCTCTACCCTGATGAATTTCATTCAAGAAAAAGAAATACCCAACCCCCCCCCATGCTCCCCACAAAATGCCCAGCATCCTGTTTCCCTGGCCAAACACCTGTGACATCTCCACCATGGTAAATGAACCTATTCAATATAGAATGAAATGATTCCAAATAAATAATACAAATCTAGAGACCAATATCTGAAAACACTAAAAGATCAAAAATGGTCTCACTACATCATATGAAATATGAACTCTATTGTTAGGTTTCACCTTAAATCACAAGTTTCCCAAATTTAAATGTATCACAGAAGTTTTCTGAAATATTTCAATTTTTCATACAACATGAAACATTCCACTTTGCAGACCTACGTCTCAAGACTCATTTATTATTACACTAACATTACTAGGCATAAATGATACTATGAAATTATCCAGAAACCAGGGCAGCAGCTGTGAAACTCTAGGGGTACCAAAGAACTTTTCCATGAAATCGAATACTGCAAACAATTTTTCAGCATATTAACATTTGCACTGATTATGCAAAAGAAACAATGGATTAAAATGCAGGCACCTCAGAGCAAATCAACAGTCATCATATTTTCACTGCTACATACTGCACAGTGGGGAGAAAAAAGCCAGTTTCAGTTAATGCTTTTTTTTTGGTGCTCCTGGGAATGGAACCCAGGGTCTAAGAGCGCTACCCAGTCCCAACAACATCTATACCCACTTCTTTTTAATACCCTATATAATGAAATCCTTAGTCCTGGTTCTAAAGCATATCCAAGGGGAATGGTTGTCTCCTGGGCTGTTCTCAAAGCTGTGCACGAACGAGCCACTTTTCACAGAACACCATTTATTTTATTTTTTTTTTTAAAGAGAGAGACAGTGAAAGAGAAAGAATCAATTTTATTTAGTTTTTCAAGTGGCTTTCGTTGCTCCGACACTTCATTGTGTAAGTTGTGCTGGAATTCAAAACCCGCGTCCTCGCGCATGCCAGTCAAGAGCTGTAACAGCTGAACCACCGCTCCAGCCCCATGGAACACCATTTTCAACTTCAAAGAATGACTCACAGTATGGTTATTCAGGAGATATTTCCTCTAAAATAAACGATATAAGCCTGTCATTTAAGGAAAACTGACAACAACTGTTGCCAATAATAAAATTTCACCTTTCAAAAGAAAATTAGAATTTGAAAAATATCTTTCCATCATCTTTCTTGAGCTTCACAGCTTCCCAATACTTTTTTTTTATGAGATCAGATATATCAGCAAAGAAATTTTAATCATTGTATAATGATGTCAACATTCAGAAGAACTACATAATTTAGTAAACCAGTATTTTCAAAATGACCACCAACTCATGATATTACAAAACCATGCATAGTTATCCAATCAAAACGCAAGACAGACCCAGTGGATTTTAATCTAACAGTACAAGACCTTTGATAAAGTTTCAGATTTCACACTCCAAGTAACCGTCAAACTACCAGCTATCCAGTTTTGAAATCCACAATTTCCTGAAATTACAACACTGTTTTCTACCTTCCCCACCTGTGAGGCCAGATTTCTTCAATTTCTTAAACCAATGTGCCACACTGCAAGAGACTGAATGCAAAAGCAGATATGTGAGTGCAACCTATCGTAACAGCTTACAAAAATAAAACCAGTGCCACTCTTTACACTAAAATTTTTAGATTCAAAACACAACTTTTCATAAAACAATGTTACTTATTTTAACATGTAATATTAAAGTATGTTAAATTTGTTCCAATTTCTAATATAGTATCAACAGATATAATCCAGAAACAAAATTTGAGATATCCAATTTTTGAGTATAAATGGGCCCTAAGGTCAAATGTTTAGAAGAGAAAGACAAGGGGATTTAGTTTACTGAACACTTAGACATGGGGATTTTCTTTTGCTAAGTCATACATTACTTGTATGTAAAGGTCCATTAACCTTCCTGAAAAAGACAGCCTCCCCACAAGTGCTATAAAAATATTTTTGGAGTGAAGGAAGATGTTGTCCTATATAGTTTGGTTAATTCCTCTCTGGAGTTAGAATTCATTTATGTGGCTTTGTATGGAAATTGTCACAGTATGCTAACTATATAACATTTAAAACTGCCTTTCTGTTTTTGAAAATCACATCAAATAGTAATATATCACACATTTTTTAAAATCAATTCTTTATTTAGATAACAAGTTGGTTATGTTCACTGCATTGTATGAAACGTCACAATATCATACTGAAAAGGTACTGTCAGTACAGGGTTGGATCAGAGTGGACAGTTTGAACAATAAACCATTTTGCATTCTTCATTCTCTATCTCTTAACAACCCCCCCCCCAAACCCAGTAAAGGGACAAAGAGCTTTTAACACCATCATGTAAAGCACTTTAACTTACAAGGCTAAGATCTAAAGAATAAATAAAATATATTGTGGCAGTAATTCCTTGTAGACCAAAAATCAGGTGCACAATAAATCAAGTGATCAGGAAAGCTGTTTGTATTCAAATGTGTGTGGCTCTCAAAAACAGCTTCAGGAAAATGTTACAGAAAATACCATGAATTCCATTTCACACAGGACCAGATGATGACTCATCTTAACTACACACAAGGGCAATTACAACCTGCTGAAACACAATTTAAACATATAGAAAAATGCTTACAAAGCATCCACAACATGTAAACCATGTACAAATGGATACATTCATTCGTTACTTCTCCTACCCCAGTAACTTCTTTTAGATAAATAATTTACTCTTCATGTTTAGCATTAATTGCATTTAACACATGCAAAACTCAAAAGAATTCAAGGTTATTGTAAAAATAGAATTAAACTAATCTTCAAGTACCTTTATGTGATAGCCACTCTGTACCGTGCCCAATGTTACAAAATGAAAGGTTACTGAACCCATGAAAATATCTCTGTAATATTTCCTTAGATCTAAAATAGATAATTTTAAATGTATTTATTTATAGTAATTTCAATGTGATATTCCGAGCTTTTAAAATAACATAAACAGTTTAAAATTATACCAAATTACACAAAACTTGTATCTTAAAAGCTGAAAAAATTAAAACCGTAGAAACCCACATGTAAAACAAAAATCACAATTTACATTATAAAAGCAAATCTCATCATTTAAAGAATTTGCAGCAGTGAGATGTCAAAGCAAATTATAAATAGCCATAAATTAATCCATTTAGTTTCAAAACCTTTTCTAGTAAGAGTTGAAGGATATAGTAGATACATGCATAAAATTTGTAAGGGTTTATAATATTATTGCCAAATATACTTTATCTTGAAGCAAGGCAACATTAGAATTTGGACATTATTGGAGAATCCAGTTTGGTAATACAGGTAAAATTGGAAAAAATTAAATAACAATTAATAATAAATACATATCGTATACTAAATTGCTCAAATAAATTCCAAGCCACAGAACTCCAAAAGGCTTTCCAACTTGGTGAACTGAAAAAGGAACATCTCATACAATTCTTTACTCTTACATGCTTATATGTTGTGTGTTTTGTTTAAAATAAAACATAATGTATCTTCAGAGTACAGCTAACTATATTCTCATGCACCCCAGGCACATTTCTTTGTTTGTGAAAAAATAATTCCATTAGGGCCAAAAGTTCAACACAGATGTGACCAGTATGCCTGAGGTTGGCAAAAAATACTGTAATACAGGCAATGCTACGAGTGGCAATTATCAGAAAACACAAATAAAAACAAATGATGGGAAATGCTAATGATTTTCTGCTCATATCACAAAACATTGGGAATCCACAAGAACAGTTTTCCCTTGTACTGAAGAAAATTGTAATTAAAAGGTTTTTCCCCCAATTTTCAGAATCAAAAGCATTTTAGAAGGTTTATAAGGCTACCATGAGTCTTCTAGATCTCCAGCACCCTACAGGAAGAGAAAAGGAAGAATATTATTATTATTTCCCTATACCACTTCCAGGTTGGGTTGAATTTCAAAAGAAAACAAAATTAGATGAACAAATTACCTTCCTTTGTCTGAAAAGGTACTTTTACAGAGGTGTGTACTGTGTAATGTGCACATACACATCATCTATCTAGTACAGATAGACAACTGCTTGGGATTTTTCCTCCCAAATGCCTTCCTCTTTTCTCAAAACACTTAAAATATTCTGGCATTGGAAAAATAGATCAAAATATGAGCTATGACATCTGCAGACTTCAAGGTTTCAAATCATAGTACCTTTAGTAACATTAAAGACCCGATGTACTTAACACACAGGAAGAGTCAATGTTCTAGTCAAAGCCTAACTTAAAAACTCCCCACAAGACTCACAGCTATCTGTAATTTAAAAGCCCATTTCAACAACAACAACAAAAAAACACTCATGGATGTTAAGACAGCCCACAATTCTTACATTTATTAATATCTGACGCATACTTGTAACAACACTGACAATGTTCTTCGTGACAATTATCCCACATGTCTACATGTGTCCATGTGGTCACAGTTCAATATTCCATACCCCAAAAAGGGAATTAAAAAAAGAATTGAGTTATTTTGAGTAAGACTTATATATTTATATTACAATTTTTCTTTTTTGATATGAAAAAACTGAGCTAAAAGTGTGCTAAATTTAAATGAATTTAAAATGAATACTTTTTCGATATTCCAAACATGGTTGTCAAAAAATAATTAAAAAATAAGTACAACATGCATAGATTATTCCACATCACATGCTTTATTTGGGCTTAAACACTGTAGTTTTATTCTAAACACTTAGTTGACATACATTTTGATATGTATAGTTAGGCTATACAGAATATACAAACCAAAGCTGTTTGAATAATACATAGGTTTTTCAAAACTTATGTTTCATAAAGAATACAGAGGAAAAAAATAACCACATCCAGTATCTCACAACTTCTAAAAATAAAACTACAGAGATGTTAAATTTAAACAAATCAAACAACACACAAATGATCAACCTTCAAATAAAAATTATAGGCTAGCATCAGCCATTCTTTGAAGAACTAAAATCATTAAAGAAAACAAATTTATTACAAAGCTAACTGTGAGTGTACTAATATGTAAAAATAATCAATATAGTTCTACATTAACAAGTTTTTCCACAACATACAGTAATCTCGCTAACCCTTTGTAGTATGAATTTTACTACTAAATTTAATAAATGGTATCCTACATACAATGTGAAATGACATATGATTCCATTAAATTTAAAATATTATAAATAGTCAATTTTAAACTATCTCATAAAGGTGTATGCAAAGGCCTTTTTAAAAAACAAGGCTATTTGAATATAATAAAACTAGTTTTCCAAGATTCAAATAACAAAATGGTCATATAAATGCATACATTATACTTCCTAAGTCAAAATCATCAAATCAAAGATCACAAAAATATTACCAAAAAAGTCATATTTTTCCACCACCCATCTTTGTCCCTGCATCTTCATTACTGCTGTCTAATTCAGCAAGACCACTTTCTGATTCAGTATGGCTTTCCTGCATTGTCACTGGGTTTCCAGCATCACTGTTCGAAGAAGTAGCTGCAGCAGCTGGTTCAGCAGGGCTTTCTTCTCCCTCTACTTTAGCTAGCCTGTAACTAGTCAGCATCTCCTCCAGAAGTTGTCGGTAGTTTCCCCTATGATTAATTCTCATTTGCCTGAGAGCTTCCACCAATTTCCCCTGTGATCCACTTTCCTCTGCTTCATCGGAGGCCTTTTTTTAAGATTCAAGACCCCAGTGTCAGTAGACAAACTAGGATATCACATGTATTTCATTACATATTACATAAAAAACTACTATTTCTACCATGAGCAACATAGTCCAAGCATGAAAACACTTTATTAAATTAAGTATCAATTCTTACATGGGAAAATTAATAAAAATTTGTAATATCTCGTTATTTTTAGCAAATTACCATTAACTACCTTGTCTACTTGAAGTTTAATCTGAAATTTACTCAGCTTTTAGAATTCGAGAGCAACACAAGCATTTCCTAAAAGTCACTTATAAAAAAGATCATTGGCTATATGATTTCATAAAAAAGGAAATTAGTCTATAAAGCAGGAAAAAGGAGAGGAAAGCAGGTAATGTTAGTTCTTCATTTCTGCTAAGTAAGTGTTAGAGAAAATACAAACTGCAAAACTATATAAATTTAAACCTGAATTGTGGAGAATTTTAAACTCTCATGGAGAAAATTTTTACTTATCTTTGCCCTTAAATGCAACATTTGAATAAAAACATTTCTAGATAAAAAGTATACAAATTATTTTAAATATTATAAGATGATTATAAATTACTCAATCCTTTTATATCTTATTAAACTCTGGAAAGTCTATACAGGCTTGTACAATAGTAGCTACTTAATTTTGCTAGGGGAAAAACTTCATTCATTGAAGCTGATCACAGTTAAGCTGATAAATTAAAATCAAGACTATGTGATTCCTGATGTGAGGCATTATGAAGTATAGAATAACACCCCATATTCTTGCCAAATTTTTTTTTAAAAGTATCTAATAAACAAATTCATCATTTTCAGGAAACAGAAGATCAAGTTGAGGACACCATGAGAAAACAATCATTCAAATCCAGTAAGTATACCATCCTATAAGAAACTGGCTCAAGGGGCTGGAGCAATGGCTCCAGCAGTTATTTTCCCAGAAGAGTTAGAATCAGCAAACTGCAAAATCTATGTTCACAGCAGCTCAAATTACAATAGCTAAATTATGGAACCAACCCAGATGCCCCTCACTGGATGAATGGATCCAAAAGCTCTGGTATATATATACAACAGCGTTCTACTCAGCTATTAGAAATAATAATATTGCATCCATGGAAAGTAAACGGATGGCAATGGAAGAAATCATGCTGAGTGAAATTAGCCAAACCCAGAGAATTAAGAGCCAAATCTTTTCCCTCATTTGTGGATGTAGGAGTTAAACCCAGGCTTGGGGGAAAGGCAGATAAACTCATGTGTTAGAACCATAAAACAAAAATGCAATATATCAATATTTACAAGATACAGTTGCAAGATACTGTATAAGATGTTTGAACAAGCTATACTCCATGCCTTTACAAAAACGTAAATGCTTAATCCTATTGTCAAATATATCAAAAAATAACAAGGGATGACAGGAAGGGAGGAGCAGAGGAAATGTTGGAACTGAGATAAAGCAAGGTACATTCCAAGAATTTATAACTATGTCACTGTATATACTACAGTCATCTGTATAAAAAATGTTCTTCATAGGTGTAAGAATTAGGTCACTGTACTTGGGCATTTTAAGAATATAGGACTAAGAAGAGAGTCAAGGAACCAGGGGACAGGAGAAGGGAGGTAGAGAGGTGCGGGGTGGGGTGGGTGGGTGATATTGGCCAAATTGTACTGCTGAATTGTGTGCATCTTTGAATATGTGACAACAAATCCCATCATTATGTACAACTATAATGCACTAAAAAAATAAAAAGATTGAAAAAAAAACCTTACAAATAAAATTTAAAAAAATAAAAACTGATTCTTTAAAAAAAATTGCATCGATTCTTTAAAGTCAGTTTTAGGACAAAAAGGGCAGATAAAGGAGGAAGGGGGTCTTGATTAAAAGCTTGTTTAATGTACTGATTGATAACCTAACCTACCTAGACCATGTTTCTAAATAACAGTCATTCTAGGGACAATTGAAGAAAATGTGAACTCAATATTATATGGCTTATAAAATTTATTATTAATTCTCCTAGGTGTGATAATGGTCTTATGGCTATGTAGAAAATTGTCCTCATCCTTAAAATCTGCATGCTGAAATATTTAACAGGTAAAATTCTATGTTATCTAGAATTTGCTTTCAAAGTGTTCAGGCCAAAAAAAAGATCAAAATAACATATGTACCCATATCATATGAAAAGATATAAAGTAACTGTTACAAACTATGAGCAATTTTTAAATCTTGGTAGAAGGTATAGAGGTGTACATTATCATTTCAGTTTTTCTATGTGTGTGTGTATGTGGAAATTTTCATAAAATGTTGAGAAAATAAACAAAAAATTGATAACAAACTCTTAGCCATCCTTAGACACAGATGATTACTCTTTGATTCTGCAAAAAGATAGCAGTAATTAAAAAACATGTAATAAACAGTAATGTTTATTAGAAAAAATATTAAATTATAAATACTTTTTAAAAAATGCCCTTATGACAAAAAGCAAAAGATGATTCTTTGGGGGCTGGAGCGGTGGCTCAGCGGTTTCAGCGCTTGCCTGGCAAGCACGAGGACCCAGGTTCAAACCCCAGCACCACATACACAACCAAGTGTTGGAGCAACTAAGGCCATGTGAAAAACTAAATAAAGTTGTTTCTCTCTTTCTCTGTCTCTCTCACTGTCCCTCTCTCTTTAAAAAAAAAAAAAGATGATTCTTTGTATACACTGTGTTTTGGGTGTATAGATGTCTGGGTATTTGTTCATTTTAGGGTATGTAAAATGCCTGGAAAGAAAGGAAATACAGCAATATAGTGATAATGACCAAAGCTAATGGAGTTATAGATGCTTTATTTTCTTTGAATTTTCCAATTTTCTATAAGCATATTACCTGTCAAATTAACTTTCATTGTTGCAAAATTTATAGTGTGCAGTGAACACAATAAAATGTTCTTTATTAAAGCTTTTCTTCTTATTTTTCTTCCCCTTCTCATTTCCCCTGTAGTAAAAGAATACGCTGCACACCTGTAATTGCATCCATTCAGGAGGCTAAGGCAGGAGGAGAAAAAGTTCAAAGCCAGCCTCAGCAACTTAGACCCCATCTCAAAACAAAAACATGGGGGTGGGGGTGTGACTCAGTGGTTAAGTACTGCTGGGTTCAATCCCTGGTGTACGTGTACACACACACACACACACACACACGTTTCCCTAAATAAAATTTCTTATTTGAATGTATTCAGGATAGGTTAAGATAAAACGATGAAGTAGGTGCACTCTAAGCCAGGCACAGTGGCACACGCCTATAATCCAAGCAAAAGCTGAGGCAGGAGGATCACAAGTTTAAGGCCATTTTCAACAACTCTGGAAGACCATGTCTCAAAATGAAAATAAAATGGATTAGGCGGTAGCTCACTGGAAAAGTGACCCTGGAATTCAATCCCCAATTTAAAAAAAACCAAAAAAGGTAAGTAAGTATACTCTATCACAAAGCTAGTCCCAGTCAGTCTTAAATGTGGTCTTCAAAATGAAATGTTCTACTTTATGGTATATCACAAATAACTAAAATGGAGGGCCTGAGCTCACCCTCTACCCTGGCAAACAAAAACAAAACAACAACAACCAAAAAAAAAAAACAAAAAAACAACACACCACCCAGAGCAAACAAAAAGCTTCTTTTAGGGCTGGAGCAGTTGCTCAGTAGTTGGAGTGCTCGCCTGGCATATGCATGGATGCAGGTTCAAACTCCAGCACCATGTACACAATGAGGTGTTAAAGCAACAAAAGCCACACCAAAAACTAAATAAAACTGATCTCCCCTCATCTCTATCCCCCTCTTAAAAATTTTTTGTTTTGTAAGAAAACTCTTGGACATCAAAATAAAGCCTGCTTCGAAAGAGCAGGTTAAACTACATGTAGAAATGTGTATCAAACTGGTTTCACATTAGAATCTCTGAGGGTTTTTTTGTTTTATTTTTTGTTTTTAACTATGGAGATTCCAGGGCTGGAGTGGTGGTTCAGCGGTTATGGCACTTGCCTGACATGCACAAGGACCTGGTTCAAACTCCAGCACCACCTACATAACCAAGTTTAGGAGAAACAAAGGCCAGATGAAAAAAAAAAAATTGATTCTCCATCTCTTAAAAAAAACAAAACAAAACTGTAGATTCCAAAGTTCCAATTCAAAATATATAGATTCAGCAGATATGGGTTATTTTTTAAGACCTGATAGCATAATTAGGATATACAGCTATGAAGAGAATCACAGATAAAGACTAAATCTTGGAATTGTACACATTGATAAGGTTGGATCAAAGATTATAAAGGACCTCTGTCATTCTCCAAGTGATACCTTTATGATGAAGCAATAATCTCTATTTCTATAAACTGCTAGTTAGTGGTAGCAAGAAGAGACGTTGCCTTTTTTAAAAACTGAACTACAGATGTAGCTCATTGGTAGAGCACTTGCGTAGGATGTGAGGCCCTAGGTTAAATTCCCTGAAATACCAATACTGGCAAAAAAAAAAAGTAAAAATCTCATTAAAATCATTTTGGCAATTTGGACGGGGATGGGGTCACCAACTCCTTTGAGAAACTGATGAAAACCACGTATATATTCATCAGTAAGGAATGAGTATATACATACCCAACATTTTTAATTTTTTCACTTTTTTATTGGTGCATTATAATTGTACATAATGATGGGGTTTGTTTTTGTTACATATTCATACATGCACACAATGTTACAATATAATTTGGCCAGTACTGCTCCCTAAACACTTTTATAAAAAGAGCTTGGGAGGATTCATGAACCCCTGGGTTAAAAATTGCTACTAGACTTTTCCACAGAGTTTTATTTTAAAAGTTGGGATCATATCCATATTACTTATATCAACAAAACAATATATTCTAAAGAATTGAACTTTAAAAAAAAAAGGCTACCAAATTAAAAAATTCCCCTAAATCTTCCCTAACTTTCTGAACATAAAATTATTTGATTTCTGACATATTTAAATCAGCTTTTTGAAATACATTTATTATCAAAAAGATTCTGTCTTGCATACAAGAAAAATGAGTGAACCCTTACCTTATTTCCTTTCTCTTTATTTTTAGAGAGAATCAATTTTTACTTTTTTAATCTGGATTTTTTTTCCCCAACACTTAGCTGTGTATGTGGTGTTGGGGTACAAACCCAGGTCCTTAACACATGCCAGGCAGGCTCTACCTCTGAACCACCCATCCCTGAACCCTTATTTCTAATGGTACTACTTATAGCAAGAACAATTATGATATAAAGCAGACATTTTAAGAGACTAAAATAACCTCTGATTTAGCTGACTGGCATTTTTAAAATATCTAAACAAAAAATTATTTTTGTTATTTTAAAAAGGCTTAATGTTTATGACACCTGCCAACTTTCTCCTCTTCGGTATTTCTACCACACTTATAAGTTAACCACTAGCTTCTGCCACTGTGCCTTCTGGTAACATTATCCATACTTAAGGAGACTGAAGTCATGAAGCACTTGTGGAGCACAAGGTTGCCTAAATGATTACTAAAGTGGATCAAGTTAAGAGCTGGGGACTTAATTAAATGTCTGCATGCTCTTCATTCTTTCTGTTTCTCTAGTATTTTTAGTAAATTTCTGCTACCTATGCTACTTGTTCAACAATTTTCTTCGGTAGTGATTATTCTGTAGGGTAATGCTCTCCAAAAATAAGGTTCTGGGCTTCAAGTCAGTTTTTATAGTAAATGGGAAACTTTCTTTTATTCATTTATCTGCTTAGCAATAACAAACTGACACTACTTTTTGATCTCTATTTCACAACAACTTGATTTCTCTAAGCTAATACTGTAAATGCTTCCAACACACAAATATGCCATCGCTAATTCCTTTGAGTCTATCATTCTTAAGCCCCAAACATATGGTATTTTTTTACTCTAAAATAAATTTCAAAAGGCCAGTCTCTTGGTAAATAGCTTTACAACCTAAATCCTTTTATTTTTCAACAGAGCAGATCTCTGTTCAAGTCAAAAAAGGTGCCCTTTCTTTTAAAGATACACTTTCTTTTGACCTTTTTCCCTCACTTGAAATGCCATCTTCTTCATCTCACTTCTGACACACAAATCATTCTTCAAATCCCATCTTTCCTCTGACAATGTCTTTCTCACCTTAGGTGAACTTTCATGAAGCATTCGCTGTACAATTCATAGGACAGTTATCAACACACACATACACACTTTTCACCTCTTCAGTACTGGGGGCTGAACCTAGGGCTTTACACATGCTGTGCAAGTACTCCACTGAGCTACAGTTACAGTCTGTCACATTTTTCTTCTTTACTAAACTATATGAAACATTTATGTAACTTGTGTTTCTCTAAATACATTTGTAAGCATCATAGCATTTGGATGGGACAATGTCTTTTTTTTTTTTTTTTTACTTTT
>PVKS010001861.1:0-10035 GCA_004027875.1 Aplodontia rufa | reverse complement strand
GAAACAACTTTATTTAGTTTTTCACATGGCCTTAATTGCTCCAACATTTAGTTGTGTACGTGGTGCTGGGGTTTAAACCCGGGTCCTCGTGCTTGACAGGCAAGCGCCGAAACCACTGAGCCACCACTCCAGCCCCTTTTAAACTCATCTTAGGTATAGCCCTCAGATTCATGGTTCTGTTTCATACCTGTCCACTTTACACAGCTACCATGCATCATTATTTTCTTTTTAAAATTTAAAACGTCAGCCAAGTAGGATGGCACATGCCTATCATCTCAGCTACTCAGGAGGTTGAGGAAGGAGGATTACTAGTTCAAGGCCCAGTCTGGACAATTTAGGGAAACCCTGTCTCATACTAAAAATAAATAAATAAATAAAGTAAAAGCTCAGTGCTCAGGTACAGCATATCCCTGGTTCGATCCCTATCACCTTAAAATAAATAAATAAAATGAAAAGAAAAAAGGCTTCCTTGGTATATGTTAAAAAGAAACATAGGATTATTAATTTTTTTCTTTTATTTTGTATTGGGGATTGCACCAGGGGGCTTTACCACTGAGCTACATTCTCAGCCCTTTTCTAAATTTGGATAGTCTTGCAAGTTACTGAAGGACTTACTAAAATTGCTGAGGTGGGCCTGAAACTTGCAATCTTGATGCTTCAACTCCCAAGTCTCTAAGATTACGGGAGTGTACCACCACACCTGTTTTACATATTTTGAGGGACCACGAAATTCAGCAAGGTATAATATACACACCAGGATTGCATTCTGAAACACCTGAGGAAATGTGAGAACACCTACAGCTAACAGGGAATCCAATAGCTATCTCTCAAGGTTTATTTCCTATGACCAAGGTGGTGGATGCCACATGGAATCTATAATTCAGCTGAAGAGTTAAGATTCTTTTCTTACATCTCAGACTACCACTACCTCTTGAATTGTATTAACATCCTATACTCATTTGTTTGAGGTTCCTCTGAATGTATCAAATGACATATCTTTGTTTTTAAGTTAATGTTCACAGTTTTGGATGCAATTCTTAATACTTAGAAGTACCCAGGCACAAAAGACTCAGATTCACTACTCTAGAACTAAGATATAAATTCTGTCATTAGCAATATATAGTACAATATATAGTACCACTTTTATTCATCTCATTAAAATTACACTAATTGCACAACTTTCCTTTTCACCAGGATACTTTTATTGTTAAAATGAAATTATATTCATTGCTATCCAATAATGAATTCTGGAAAACAATGAAACTGAGATGAATAATTCTATCTCATTTCTACTCTTTCTCTCAAGACCTGCTAAGAGGAGCTGGAGGGAGACTTAGACGGTTGGTCTATTTTTCTCAAGGAGTTTAATTTACTAAGTGTGGCTGCCTTAAAACTTTGCAGCATATATGTTAAAAATTGAGTCATTTATTTTTAGATACTCCAAAACTTGAATAACTGAAGAGAATACACTTATACTTGAATTACTAACTCTGAAAGTGAGTTTAAAAAAAAAACTGTTTAGTCTTCTGGTATCAGTACTAAAACAAAACAACAAAACAACACTACGTACAGGAGCAGCTCATCAGTGTTTCTACGTATAGCAACAAAAGGTAAAACGAAAAAGAGTTTTGCTCTGATGACATTCAGCAGAGCACAACAGAAATGGTCATCTTAGTTCAATATTCATATAGCCGTAACACATCAGTATTATCCTCAAGTTAGAATAACTGGGCATACTAGGCACTGTAAGAACTGGATGTTAAAATAATAACCCTAGTTTCTGGTGCTAGTAGCAGCCTTCTGGAGAAATTGAGATACTGAAAAGCATATTCATGCCTCAAAATTAAGGTATTAGGGAGAAGAAAAGGCAGACACACAGGGAAGAAAGGGAAGAAAAAAGCACAGCTCAAAAAAAAGGTCATCTGATATTCAAAAAATTACCAAGTTATGTTCAAAACAATTTTACCTCTACCTCCATTTTAATACATTTTCTATACTTTTTAACTTACTCCTTAAAATGAAAAACAATAATAATTTACTACAGAACTCATTATGTGAATGCATTCATGTCTAGTATTTATACTGTGAAATTACTTTAAATGCTTAGGAAATAAAATAAAACTTACCCCATCAGTTTCTCTATGTGGATTCAGTCTACTATAAACAGCTTCAATAACATTGCGCCTAAAAAAAAAATGCTTTAGCTTTATTAAATTACGCAGAATTTTAAGCTTGTCAAAATACTTTATCATGACTATACTAAAAAAGTCACACTAAATGCTTGCCAAGAACACAGTTGTTCTACATTTCACTCAGAATCTGATCTTGCACAATTCACTTGTTCTCATTTAACAAGACCTTTATCCTCAAAGAGTATGACAATTTATTTTAATTTTATTCATTCATTTTTTAAAGAGAGAGGGATAAAGATGATTTTATGCAGTTTTTCATGTGGCTTTCGTTGCTCTGACACTTTGTTATGTATGTGGTGCTGGGGTTTGAAACTGTCTTTGCACATGCCAGGCAAGTACTCCAACCACTGAGCCATCACTCCAGACCCAACAATTTATTTAAAAAATAAAAAATCTTTTTGGATGAAGTTTTAAAATTCTCCATTACCCTCTAGATAACTGATGTGCTTCTAATTTTTTAATCCAAAACTATTTAATTACTAATTATAAATGTATACTTACTTGCCAGCAAGACCTCCTCCAGGAGGTAAATTTGGGATACTTTCTGCAGACAAAATGCGCATGACATGGGCAAGATCAGGCAATCCTTCCTCACCAGATTTCTCCATAATTTCTGTAGGTTTTTTTAAAAAAAAGTTTCTTAAAGTTAATAATCTAATACTCATAAAAAAATGAAATAAGAGGTACTATTTGATAGTATATATTTTAAAATATAAAAAGTAAGCACTACTACTAAGGAGAAACAAAAAGTAGTATAAATACTCGCATACACAGGGCCATTCCATTATTATTTCTAAAAGCAAAAGCTACCACTAAAGGTCCAATAATAAGGGGACAGTTAGGTAAACTTTGTTTATATCCACCAAGTGAAATGGTTTACAATCACTAAAAACAAACATAGTAATAGCTATATGAATAAACCCTTATAATCTAATTTTAAGTAAAAATAATGTAGCCATTAATGCCATAGTTATAGGAAAACAACATTAAAGGCTGGATATAATTATAAGGAAAACTTAAAAATCATTTTTGTAGATTTTTTTTATTCCTAACTACTTATGTTCTACAACAATTTATTTAAAAGTAGGAAGTCAGGCACAGCGGTGCACTACTGTAATACCAACAAAGTTGGAGGCTGATGCAGGAGAATTCTAAGTTTGAGGACAGCCTCAGCAACTTAGCAAGACCTGGTCACAAAAAATAAAAAAAGAGGGGCTGAAACAGTGCCTCAGCAGTTGTGGCGCTTGCCTGGAATGTGTGACGAGTTCAAACCCCAGCACCACGTACACAACTAAGTGTTGGAGCAATGAAAGCCACATGAAAAACTAAACAAAACTGATTTTCTCCCTCTCTCTCAAAAGATAAATAAATAAACAAAATATAAAATAAAAAAGGGGGCGGGAGCAGTGGCTCTGCAGTTGGGAGCGCTTGCTTGGCATGCAAAAGGACCTGGGTTCAAATCCCAGCACCACATATACAACTAAGTGTTGGAAAAACAAAAGACGGATGGAAAAATAAATAAAAATTGAATCTCTCTCCTTCCCCAGCTCTCTTAAAAAAAAAAAAAAGAAAGAAAGAAAAACTAACTAAATAAAAAGGGCTGGGAATGTGGCTCAGTGGTAGAGTACCACTATATTCTAGTATACATATTCATAGTTAAATAAATAAAAAGGAAAATAAAATCATACTAATGTTTAGAATAAACAAAAACTGATACTCTCCATTTATATTTACAACTTATGGAAAACTTTTTTTTAAGGATGATTATTTAATAGTGGAAACACATAAACTTCTCAAAAATCAAATAATGGCAATTTACTTATTTTTGAGTACCAGGGATTGAACCAGGGGTGTGTAACCACTAAGCCATGTCCCTAGCCCTTTTTACTTTGAGATAGAGACTTGTTAAGTTATCTAGGGCCTTGCTAAATTGCTGAGGCTGGCTTTGAACTTGCAATCCTCCTGCCTTAGTCTCCCAAATTGCTGGGATTACAGTCATTTGCCACTGAACCTGGCTTGCCTCTCCCTCTCTCACCGTCCCCTCTTTCTTAAAAAAAAAAAAAAAAAAACCAAGCAGTGTCTTCAACAGACCTCAGATGCAAAATCTGAACTTTTTACCAATTCTCTCAAATGCCCTTGCTTTGGCTTTAAAGTTTGCCACTTATTCCCTTTTCAATTCTGCTCCTGAATTCCCTCCACAGGCAATAATTAAAGAAGACTCCTTTGCTTGTACATCATCCCATGTTCAATCTAGCCTTGGTTTGGAGCACTTTTCAGAACACTGTATGATGTGCTTCCTAACCACCTGTCTTAATCTTCCATGTTCCCACTCAGACAGCATATTCTCTGCTCGATTTTTGCTAGAGGTGATCGCCAGATATCTGCTCTCTCCACCTACTGGTCTTTGCTAAAATGTCTGTCTTCGCACAGACTTTACTATACAACATTTCTTATTATTCTCTGTTTTCTCAGTCCATTCGTCTTTCCTTTTTGTGGTTAAAATATTGGTCTCTATAACACTAAAAATTCATCTTATTTTTCACTATTGCATTGGTGATACATGTGCTCAGCAAGCACTGAATGAATGAATATATGCAGAAAACACTCAATATCTAACTAAAGTTATCAACTTAACGTTTAATACTCTTATACCCAGTTTATTTTAACACTATACTTCTCCTAACCACCAACTCCCACTAAAATACATACACAGGGCTAGGGATGTTACTCAATGGGAAAGTGCTTACCTAGAATGTGCAAGGTCCTGGCTTCTATCCAAAGCACCACAAAACAAACAAAAACACACACACAACCTTACCCAATACATCATACACTTTAGGTCAAAAATTTAATGTCACAGTATATGATTTAAAATTCCATGAGAAACAATGCTCTTAAAAAACGTTGCCTTATAAAAAATTAAGTTACTTTTATTTATTTATTTAAAAAAGTGTATTAGATGAATTTTATTTTATAGAAAGTAAAACATACGGAAAAGAGCAGACTTCCCCCAGAGTGGGGGAAGGGGATACAGCCCTAAGATACTTTTTTTCTTTTTTAAGAGAGAAGGACAGTAAGAGAGAGAGCCAGAGAGAATCAATTTTTATTGAGTTTTTCACATGGCTTTCATTGCTCTGACACTTAGTTGTGTACGTGGATGCTGGAGTTTGAAGCTGTGTACTTGCGCATGCTGAGTAAGCACTGTAACCGCCGAGCCACCGCTCCAGCCCCCTAAGTTACTTTTAAATATCATCTTGAACAGATCTGTAGTGACTGCCTTACCAAGGACTTTAGTTTGGTACGGTTTTGTGTGTATGTGTGTGTGTTTAACTTTTGACTGATTTTAATCAAGTACTTGCCATGAACCCCAGAGATTATATTTGCCCTTTCTGCCATACAATACATACTTGGAAAGTTATATACCACACAAGAGATAAGTACTACTAAGTGTTAACAATCCATATTGAATAGAATTGACCATACCCTTGAAAAATCGAAGTTAGAGTTTGCTGATGAGGACTTCTGGACCACTCTCAGCAATAATCCTGCCAAGTCAGTTTAGCCACAAATCCTTAACCTTGATGTTTCTTCCTACTATTGTTCCATCCACTGGTCTCCAACCTGCTCCTTGATTATAAATCCCCAATTGCCCTTGATGGAATCTACATGGTCTCTCCCCACCCCTGCAGTAGTCCTTGTATCCATCACAAAGAGACCTACTGGATAAAATCTGTCTTGCTATCTTTAACAAGTTCTTTAATAATTTATTGAAACAAACTCTTATGTTGGTGTTTCTTTAGTTTGTAACAGAGAAATTGGAATCTTAGGCTGGTGATATAGATCAGTGGTAGAGCACTTATCTCATTTGCCCAAGGACCTGGGCTTCAATCTCTAGCACCAGCAAAAACAATTAAAACAAGAACAAAAAAACCCAAACAAGGAATCTTTGAGAGATTAATCAGGTAGGAAGGTGGGATCACATAACAATTAGCAATTAGTTGATCAAACTAGAGAGGCCTTCCCAAAATAAAAAGTATTGTTTCTTTATGAATACAGAAATAGGACACTAAACATTCCTCCTGCCTTATAATTAAGTATAGCTAGCAATCCATGATTCCAATATACTCTAAGTTATCAGGAAATGTATATTATTAACAATACCTACTAACACAGCTCCTTCTAATAATTATGGTATTATCAAAAGGCATGAATGCTTCTGACATGGTTCCCACATGTTTTCCATCACTCTATAAGGCAGGACCTGGGGCTGCAGCAGTGGCTCAGAGGTTATGCTTGCCAGCCATGCACAAGGACCTAGGTTCAAACCTCAGCACCACATACACACAACTAAGTGTCTAAGAAATAAAGGCAAGATGAAAAAAAATAAAAGTTGATTTTCTCCTTCCCCTCTATTAAAAAAAAAAAATTAAAAGACAGGACCCATTGAGATCTATAAACAAGGCTCATTTAGAGTTAAAGAAATTACAGAGAAAAACCCTATAAACACATTATTTAGGGTATATATCTAGACAGTTACAAAGCTAGAAAAGATGAATCCCTTCTACTCAAACTTACACACACAGATCCAAGATAATAAATCTTAGGCAGGTGTATGTTTTTAAAAGCCTTGTCTTAAAATAACTGTGTTTCCTAAGGAAATTTAAAAAGAATTATTTGATTAACAAGAAAGAATACTTTTCCTTTTCTTCTATTAAAAAAAAAAGAAAAGTGTTTCTTACCTTCAACCCGTGATTCCAAGTGCTTATCCAACTCTGAATCTTTTTTCACGGCTTCATCTGAGACCTTGGGGGCATTTGAAAAGCAAACTAATACAATACTCATGTTATCTCGACTTCCCTGTATGTTAAAGATAAAGAAAAAAATACATTACTACAGTCTAAGTTTCTATTATTCACTTGCAAGTAGAGTTAATTTAAGTAATCATTCATTCAGGGTGTACACATTTAACAAATTATTAATTTATTCCAAGAACTAGTTAAAACAAAGTGAATGCTGGATACAGTGGCGCAGACCTGTAATCCCAGTGGTTTGTGAGGCTGAAGCAAGGGACAGCAAGTTCAAAGATAACCTCATTAACTTACCAAGGCCCTAAACATCTTAGGGAGACCCTGACTCAAAATAAAAAATAAAAAGGGTTGGGGAGTGACTGGGTTAGTTACATGACCCTGGGTTCAATCCCTGGTACTAAAATAAAACACAAAAAAAGTAAGGTAGTTAGATACAGATCTGTAGTTATGCTTTAATTTTAATTCTGTGTACCTATTTTTATCCACCACCATTTCACAGCCTCAGAAATGAAGTATACTTTCATACCTATCACATGTTCAACAGTGGCTTAAGCCCAAAATGCATCCTTTCAAGCATCTAAAATTTTTCCAGCTAATTAACCAGATCACAGCAATGAGAGCATAATTCCAATGAAGTTATCATACCTGAAAATTATACTAAAAAGGAAACAATATACACTATTCTGATACCATGATTATGAACAATAAATTAAAAATCTCTTCTTGTTACTTTTTTTTTTTAAGTGATAATAGAGATTGAACCCAGGGGCACTCTACCACTGAGCTACATCCCCAGTCTTTTTTATTTTCACTCAAGGTATCAATCAATTTCTAAGGCAGGCCTCAAAGTTGAAATCCTTCTGGCTCAGTCTCCCAAGTTTCTGGGATTACAGGTGTGCACCAACACATTTACCATCTCATTACTTTTTCTATGTTGCTTTGAATGAGGTTTTAAGAATAAATGAAGATGTTAGAATCACAATATTTTTGATACCCCAACCTTGGCCACTATAAAAAACTAAATTAATGGAGCTACATAGTACAACATTTTGTCAGTGGGATTTACCAACCCAAGTGAAAGAAGTTAAGGTCGCCCAGACTCTTGTCTTTTCAGTCAGTAAGGCCAGCACCTAGGCTGGCATTGCTTGGCTCAGGCTTGCCACCTTTCTAGAGTTCACACGACATGGCCCAATACTCAGGCCTTAAGAAACCTCTTCTTCCACTTGCTATGTTAATGGTAGCAGAGCTTGAAGGTGGTCAAAGTCAATTCTATGGAAGACGTCCAAAAAAAAATTGATTCTCTCCACAGACTCAGGAGTATATAATCAGATTCTGAATATCAGAAAAATCAGGATTTGTAAATTGACCAAAGCAGTTTCTCTTTCTCTCATTTTTTTTAAGAGAGAGAAAGAGAATATCAATTTTATTTAGTTTTCCATGTGGCTTTTGTTACTCCGACACTTCATTGTCTCCATGGTGCTGGGGTTTGAACCCTTATACTCACACATGCCAGGCAAAGCACTCCAACCACTGAGCCACCACTCCAGCCCGAGCAAATTCATTCTTTAATGAAACCCACCAAAACCTCTATGACTTAATTATTAGAAATACTGTAGTTGGTTGTTGAATATACATATTGCACTGTAGAAGTGCAGGTAAAACAAAAAATTTTAAGCTAAAAAATTTTAAACTATACCATAGATATTGAAGAATCAAGCATCACTATATTAATGATACTTTTAAAAGCAACTTTTTCTTTTATGAATCAATGGAGTGAACACCTAACATTTTTAGAAATCTAGTTTCTTCTAACCTATCTTGGTAACAACAGTAAGAGCACTGTTTAACAATTCCTAATCAGTATGCTGTGTTTGGGGATGTAGCTCAATGGTGGAGGGATTGCCTGATATGCACAAGATCCTGTGTTTAATCCCATTCAATCCCCAGTATAGCTTGAGGGGGAGGGGGCAGGGGAATAAAAAAGCTGTACAAGTTCCATCACATTTTGAAAGTTTGTCTCAAGATGTTCATGGCTCTTTGAAAATACTGAAGGACATAATTTATATTTACACCTTGGGCACGTGTGATTTCAACAGTATCTTACTGCTTCTGTTTTTATGGAAACATGACTTTCCCCTAAACACAAAGTACAAGTTTCAATGCTTTCTATATAGCAACTGAAGAAGGTCCTTTCCTTTATGCCTCTTCTGTTTTCTAGAGATAAATCATTGTTGTATAATCAGTATAAATTTTTCATTAAGTACGGAAATTTTTTAAAACCCAGAATGGGTAACAAAAGCAATATAGCCAGTGCCTCTGCCATAAAATAAGGATCCAAATTTAAGCAGAAATTTGATGTTATTTTTAATGCTGAATGCTCCAATATTATAAAGTGTCCAGGAACATTTCTGTAAGATGGTAAAAGAAAGCCCTATTTTTATGCTTTTTTTTTTAACCAATAAACTCAGAGAAACATTTGAAAGGATATACAGCAGATTGTAAACAGTGGTTATCCTAAGGGGGATGGCACTAGAAATGAACAACTTTATTTCAAAACATCTTTATAATTTGCTAATAATTGAAAAAATCAAAGGCAAAATTTTTAATGTTTTCCTTGGGGAACAATTTTTTGGACCAAAAAAAAAAATCCACCTGAAAACACATACAAAATTCATTATTAGACCATTTTGGGAAACACTGCTAAGAAAAATACTAAATTTGATTCTTAACTCAGATTCAGCATTCATCAACTCTATGACATACAACTTTTTTTTTTTTTTTTTAAACAGGGTCTCATTAAGTTGCTTAGGGCCTCACTAAGTTGCTGAACTCTTTCTTGTACCTCCTGCTTCAGTCTCCCAAGTCACTGGGATTCTAAGTATGCACTACCATGCCCGACTAACAAGTAATTTTTAATGTCAAGCAACTTCTACTTCCATACTTTGAAATTAAAAATAAAAAAATCTTTATTTTTGTTCACCTCAAAAGATTACTATGAAGAGGCTAGAATGGTGGCTCAGTGGTAGAGTACTTGC
>PVKS010001860.1:0-130189 GCA_004027875.1 Aplodontia rufa | reverse complement strand
TGTTGATTCTGCCTAACCACGAGCATGGAATGTTTTTCCATCTACTCAGGTCTTCTGTAATTTCTTTTTTTAGTGTTTGATAATTTTCTTTGAATAGGTCTTTAATATCCTTTGTAAGGTTAATACCCAAGTATTTCATTCTTTTGGAATTGATGGTGAATGGGAGAGATTTTCTGATTTCTTCTTCTGCGGCTTTGTTATGGTGTAAAGAAATGCTAGTGATTTGCTGGAATTGATCTTGTATCCGCTTACCTTGCTAAAGTCACCTATAAGGTCTAGGAGTTTTCTGGCCGATGTTATTGGGTATTCTAGGTATAAAATCATGTCGTCTGCAAATAGAGATAACTTAACTTAGAGGAAGGCATTTCTAATGGAGGGAAAGAGTGAGGAAGTATGTGAGGACTTGAAAGAAAGGAAAAGGACAGGAAAGTAAAGAGCCAGGAAACAAAAAAATGAGGCACAGGGTATTAGCTAAATTGCCTATGTCACAAACCTTACTAAGTAATGAAGCCAGGATGAAGGCGGATCGGTGAGTCTCCACTTCCCATGCTCAAAATCAGCATTACTCAACTTGTAGTCCACAGACCATGAAATGTTTGTCCTTGGTCTGTGATAAATATGGAAATTGAAAGTATGTTTTGTTTTTTTTTTAAAGGGGGCTGGAGCAGAGGCTCCATGATTACTGTGCTTGCCTGGCATGCACAAGTATGCAGGTTCAAACCCCAGCACCACGAACAGCTAAGTGTTAGAGCAATGAAAGCCACATGAGAAACTAAATAAAATTGATTCTCTCTGTCTCTCTCACTGTCCCTCTCTTTTTAAAAAAAGAAAAAGAAAAAAAAAAGAAAGTGAGTGTGTTATCCTTGGCCTCGTCCCACTGAACTCAGTGTAGCCCAGTTTGACTGTTGTCAAAGTAGTGTGGAATTATCTGTAACATAAGCTGTGTTTGAGTGAGAGACTCAAGAACATGGATCAGCCTATGGTGGACTGGGAGAAAAATGGGCCTTCATCTTAGATGGTTCACAAAGTACCATGCAGTGCCATACGCTCTGCTGCCACAAATGAAATGAGGTGTTAAATCTCCTCTCCTGTGCCTCCTCATATCCCACACTATAGAACATGTGTGCCAAGTGTCATTTGTAATTTGCCTCATGAAAGCTCATTTCCTTTCCTGCTTGCTGTCAGGCCTGTGAGCAGGTAAAACGTATGAGAGCAATGTCCAGATAGGAAAGAGGCTATGGGACTTCCTGCATGGAGTGGATGCTGCCAAGTACTAGCTTGAGTCCCCAGAGTGAGAGTCACTTCCTGCAGCCATCCTGTAGCACCTGTGGACCTTGTAAGCCAATGGGATAAGCAAGGTAGTGTGGTGCTGAGTCAGCATGATCCATGATAACGTTATCTGGAAGATTTGAGATGGTGTTAGTTGCTCTAGCAATATGCACTACACTTTTTTCTCCTCTGTTAAGACAACAACCTAATCTTCAAGCCATAACCCAGAAGCCTGGAGAAAAGGGATTAGTTGTGAGATCTGGGTAGATACTTATAATGTTATCACCATAGGGTCAGAGCAGAGGGATGCTAAGGGGAGTGTGATTGACATTTTTGTGTATGAGGAATGGCACGATTACCATCAAGTGAAGAAAGTGATAGAAAAGGTGTGCAGTAGTGTTGTTCCTTCCATTATGCAGAAAATCACTGTCAACAGTCCATTATCCAGCAGTGCTTATGCTGTGACCCAGCGCGGAAACCTTTATATCACATTCTCCTGGCCTTGCTCTAACAGAAGGGTGCATGGCGTTCCCTCTCCAGGTCACACATGGCCCCTGCGTGATGAGCTCACCTCTGTGCTTTTGTTGTTGTTGTTATTGTCCATACCACCTCGTGTGTTCTGTGTTCCGTGTTCCTGCGCTGGCTGTGGAACCAGATCTCTGAAAGGAATCAAGCCCCACAGCCTAGCATGGGCGCAATTTATTTCCCTCCTTCCTTCATAGAACTAGAAAAACTTCTGATAAGAAAAATCAGGTTTGCATGAACCTTGTCAATAGATGAGCATTCCTTGGTGAGAGCACAGTCACAGCCTGATAAAGACATTCCAAAGACTCCCAATTCTCACATCATCCAGATGTTTCCACAAGTCATGCTCAGGGGTGAGGAGTATAACTTTTGGAAGACATTTAAATTCCGTATCATCTTACTCATAAATAATGACAATTTTACTTCAAATAAAGCACCAGTTTATTCCAACAGAAAACAAATGCTTGTCTGGGGTGTTTTGTTTCATGAGTAGTCAAGGGGAATTAGGAAGCAACTGCCCCTTAGTGTGTGGCATGAGCGGGCCTGAGACACATGGAAAAGCATGGATTGGTTCTGGAATACTCTCCCCATTGGATTTCTTCCTCTACCCCTGCTGCTTCCTGCATCTTCAATGTTATAGGATTTTCTCTGTTGCTGTATTATATAAATGGCCTCACTTAAGCTATTATCCCCCGTGTGTGGGGCATCTATGGAAACCATTTCTCTGAGGTGTTCGAACATTTGTGAAGTGCTGGGCACAGAGAAGAATCAAACATCATTTATTACGTGACCACTGTATTCACTGACATCCTGAGAGCAACACGCTATTTTAAAGAGGCAAAGCCTAATTTATGTGAGCTACTAAACATGCTTTTAAATTTTAACATAGACTCTGAAAAATGTGCCAGTTTGGGATTTTCCCCTAACCCATTTACATCCCCTTTCTATATTACAATTACTTAAACTAATATAAAAATACTTTTACAGTTTTAATTTAGAATCTAGGCAGAAACTTTCTTGATTTTTTGAATTATTTTCTCTTATTTCACTAACCATATTTATGAAAATTAATGATATCTGAACGTAAATAATGAGAAAATTATACACATAAATTCTGTGTACATATTGTTAATGATTCCCGTGATGAGAAAAGAAAACTATTTGAGAAAGCCTGTTCTGCTGTTGAAGGGATACAGTGTAGCCATGAAGGAGAATTGCTTGATGAACCATAGCTGACCTGTCCCCCTGCCTTTCAGGTCACACATGCCATCTCCGAGGCTGCAGTGTCATAGATGATATATTCTGTTACAATAACAATGCCTTTTATTTTTAGGATGTCACTTATAATGGGAAGCTGATCTTTGCCAAGATAATGCTTGCCATTTTGATCTCATGAATAAATAAAAGTTGAGTTTTTTGGTCCTAAAATTTGAAACTGACATAGTTTCCTTCTGGGGGCATAGCTGTCTGCTCTCCTCACTTGTCGGTGTAAGAAGAGTTACAGTGTATCCCTGTCTTCCTAGATGCTTCTGTGATCCTAAAGGTACATCTTTGGCCATTGATGTTCCCTGATGCTATTTACCCTTTAGAGACCTAATAAACGCTAAAGAAAGTTATTTCTGTGGCACTAGTCTTTCTTCCATGACACTTGCAAATTGATTTGCCAAGAAGGGTTCCTTTCAGTCTACAAACTTCTTTAAAAATCAATGCAGATGGCAAGTTAAATTTACTGTGGTTTAGACTTAAACCTTTGTGTGGTGGAGGTGTGCACTTGAGAATCAAGGGATGAGAAGATATTGTCAGCACATAGAAGTTTAAATTCCATACTGGATCATGAACTTCTTTAGGTTGGTCTTCTTAGTCAACAGCATCCCCTGGCACCTAACCCAGTTCCTGGAAATAATCCTGTGACGGTAAGAATATATGTGATCTGGTTCAGGTTTGGTCTCTGCTACTTACTGCCAATGTGATCCTGAGATCCTAAGTTTTCTGTTTCAGTGTCTTTAACTGTAAAACAGGGACAATATGATTACTTAGCTCATAGAATTTTGAGACTTATTAAATAAGGTAAAGAGAAGTGTGTAACGTACTTAGCTCATAACCAAAGCTAAGTCTATGTTAATCACACAGTGTATTTTTACACCCACCCAACTTAAAGCTATTATCCTGATGGGGTTGATAATGACAAAATTACAATAGAAAGGATTTTAAATGTGAAGACTGAATTCTAGCTTAGCTGAAAAATAAAAACATATTCACACACACACAAAATCAGCCAGATATATTAAATAGGAGGGCAGGGAAGTAAAATAGAGGCTCACAGCTGCTTTCTTTTGGTCTGCAGAGTTTTATTGAAGTGCCTATGTCATAAAACAGGGAGAGAGAAGTTTTGCTACCAGTGACACTAATTTGATGCCTTAACCACAGTCAGTCTGGAGCAGGTGTGACTCCCTCTTGATGTCTGGAGTGTAAAGGAGAAAGTCTAGAGAATACTAAACCGGTTCAGAGCCTTAGCTCTGTGAAAGCAACCAGCTTTGGGCTCCCCAGCCACTCTGCGGAAAGCATCCTTGCTCCCTGAAGGTCTCTAACATTCCTCAATGATGTGAGCAGGGAGGAGAGAAAGGCTTTCTAGTTGGCTCAAATTACTTCGTTCTCATTAAATGAAAAATATTAGCGTGCATCCTTCTCACCACAGCTCCAGCTGTCCAACTCAACGTTCTTGACACAGATAAATTAAAAAAGAAATCTGTTGCTCAACAAATCTCCCCAAACCAACCCAGCTCCCTGCCTCTTGTGTATGATAGGAAGGTGAAAAGGTCGTGTCTAAATAATAGATGCCCCTCAGTGAGTGGTTAGAACAGCATTAATGGATGCTATATAGTGTTTGCCATTCAGAAAGACTGATCAGATAGCAAACACCTTAAGAAGGAGGATGTTCTTAGGTATGTATCAAAATGACCCCAGTTATTTTTAATGTCAGCCAACCTTGGTTGCTAATTCCATTCCCATAAGGGCCCCCGAACTACCTGGTTAACATTCAGAGCCCAATTCACACAGCTTTGTCAACCCCCATTTCCTGACCCCATGTCTAACCCCTCCTCCTGGGCCCTCTGAAACTCAGAGTCACACATTATATCTCCTTTATCCTTGTATTTTCTTTAATTCTTTCTTTCACTCTCTTACAAGAAAAGCAAATTTAGATATTCCAGAAGACACTGCACCCACCCCCAAGCTACCTCCGAGTAGAGTGGGTTCTGCAGCCATTTCAAGCTCATTCTGGCTCCTTCTTCTGTAAGACCCCTCTGTGAATCTCATGAGTCTTCAAGCCATGTCCCCCAATGACCTCTCCATACTGCATTCACTGTACTCTTTACGAATCCTGCCATATGGTTTTAGTACCTTGTCTTACCAGTACCTTGACCCCTTCTCCTCTAATGATTTCCATTTTCATTCTATTTCAGCCAACCATCCAATGGCCATAAGCTGGACACAGTCGTTACCAAAGACCAAAACCCCTCCATCATGCCAGTTCCAGGGAGCTTAGTTTTAAATCACTTCTATTTCTTTCTCCAGCACACTACTCTCAGTTTTCTGATACAAAGACTTATTAGTTTTTAAAATTTCATTAGGAACCGTGAGCTGTTGTTCCAATTATCTTTTCTTCTTTGCTTCTTCTTCTCATGTCCTCTTCCGTATTCCACTTAGACTTCATGGGAAACCATTGTTAGTCCTGTACCTTATATAAACTCTTTCTCCTTTGATCTGCTGTGGTCCATTCTTATCCTGGCTGTCTCTAGCTCTTTCCCTGCATGTGTGAACCTGAACAGGACTGCGGAGGCACACCCTACCACACTCCAATCTCCCTTCAGCTCAGACCCACTCACCACAAGTGGGCCCGCACTGCTGCCGCACAACCTGTTAGGTTCCCCTGGTCTGTTCACTCACTCTCCCACTCACCTCCCTGGTGACAAATACAGACGTGTCTCTCCATTCTCCCCCAGCTGATTCCTTGGCTTGTCCTTTCACTGAAAAACGTAAAAGCAATAGAAAAAGAATTTCAAAATGCAAAATACGACCTCTACAACATCTCCCAAGCCTTCCAAACTGCCAGCATTTGTACCCTCGCATGCTTCCTTCTTGTGACTGGATGAATCACTGATGTTCTAGCAAAGGTAGACTCCTTTCCCCAAGCACTGAATCCCATTCCCTCTTTCCTTCATTAGGCACCACCAGGCTTCTGCACCATTAGTTCTATTCCCTTTTAACTGACATATTTTTATCAGCCTACAAAGAAGCTTAATGTTTTCCATCTTGGGTAATGAATGCAAGCAAGCATTTTTTTTTCGGGGGGGTAGGGGGCGGGGTACCAGGGATTGAATCCAGGTGCACTCAACCACTGAGCTGCATCCCCGACCCTTTTTATTTTGAGACAGGGCCTAGGTAAATTGCTGAAGCTGGCGTTGAACTTGAGATCTTCCTGCCTCAGCCTGCCAAATTGCCGGGATTACAGGGGTGCACTACTCCACCCAGCCTGCAAGAAAAGTTTTCGATTCCATTTAGTTTACAGTGACTAATGAATCTTTCTGACCCATTTTAAAGCAAAACTCCCTGAAGGAGAGGTCTCCACTGGCTGTTTACACGTTTTCTCTTCCTGTTCTCTGTTAGAGTCTCTTCAATCATTTTATTTTCATCTCCACCACTTCAGTAAACAGAGTTTGTCTTCAAAGATCTTTTTATGTCACCCAGAGCAATGGGTCGTCCCCATTTCTAATTGACTGTTTAATTTTGGTAATATTTGGCACTTGATCAACTCTACTTTCATAAGACTGGTATTTTCAAGGGCTGGGGATGAGGCTCATTGGTTGAGTATGTGCTCAGCATGTATGGGTCCTGGGGTTCAAACTGTAGCACCGTAAAAAAGAAACCTAGTGTTCTGGTATTGAGGGATACCATTCTCATATGTCCCCTACTGGCTCACAGCTGCTTCTTTCCCATCTCTGTGGCTGGTTTTCCCTTACTGCAAGGTTCATAGGCTCCACTGCTCAGTTGTTGAACCTCCAAATGTCTTTATCTTCATTTTATTTCGTAGTAAACCCATCAAAATTGATATCTTTAAATATCATCTATACCTTGTTGATTCCCAAACTTGTATCACTAAGCTTGTTTTCTCATCTAAACTCCAAACATAGGAAACTAGAAACTAGCCTTTCCATTTTGTATGTTAAGTAAGAATTCCAAAGTTATCATATTCAAATTAAGGTATTATTTCCCCTAACCCACTATACCCTCAGTCTTTACAACCACCATAAAAGGTAGCTGGTTCCTTCTAGTTGATTTACCTCCAACCTTGTTGTGGCTACTCTTACCTCCCCCTCCTCCTCTCCTTCTCCCTAATTACGTAGAATTTATCAGTACATATTAGGGGCTCTACCTCACTGTTTCTCACCATCTCCATGACTACAGTCACAGTCCAAATAAACATAATCCCTTGCTTATGTTATTACACTATTCTTTTAACTGATAGCTAAGCTATATCCCTGCTTCTTTGGGATCTGTTGCTCACCCTGCAGCCAGAGTAAACCTTTTTAAGGTATATCAATCCGTGCATTATTTCTTTTCTTTCTTTCTTTCTTTCTTTTCTTTCTTTCTTTCTTTCTTTCTTTCTTTTAAGAGAGAGGGACAGTGAGAGAGAGAAAGAGAAAATCAATTTTATTTAGTTTTCTTGTGGTCTTTATTGCTCCTACACTTCATTGTGTATGTGGTGATGGGATTTGAACCTGTGTCCTCGTGCATAGCAGGCAAGTGCTCTAATTGCTGAGCCACCACTCCATCCCCTCCATGCATTATTTCTGCCCTAAAACTACCAAAGGTTTTTTTTTTAAATCTCATTGAAACTAAGACATTTTTCTAAGCATCCACAAAGCCCTGCTATTTCTCTGCCTTAACATTCTTTCTCTTTTCTGATTTAGTGCATCGAAACCACACCAGCCTCTCAATCTATTCATTGTTCTCAGAAAACCCTAAACCTCCCTCCTGCCATCTCTAGCCATTATCCGTTTGGTTTATTTATTCAGGTCTCTGGTAAAATGTCACTCCATCAGAGAGGACTTCCTCAACCAAATTAACTATCATCCATCATCTGTGATAAATACATATGTATCACCCTTTTCTCTATTCCTGGCTTTCTGCATAACTTTATCTGATATAGTTTTCTCTGCATCTTAAAACCTCTTGAGATAGATAAATAATTTATTATTGCATGACTAATGTGAAATAAAATGTAAGCTGCAGGAAGGGAGAGACTTTTGCCTGTTTCATACATTGCCAGGTTCCTATTTTGCAAATACCAGGAGCACAATCAGTAACCATTGAACAAATAACAGTAACAAAGGACTTTGAACTTAGATTTGACTTTTGTCCTTTTCATCACGGTTCTGTTTAATCCAAGTTTGCTTTCCAGGAATTCCAAATTAAAGAAACACTGTAATTAGAGAATTTGACTTTGAGTAAACCCATTTTATGCCTCTTCCCCACCAAATTTGTGGAGTGGCTAATTTTTTCTGTGGTAACAGGGCACCGGTTTTTCCCCTCCAGAAATAGCTTACACAGCTGATGTACACATCCCTCCCTTTAAAGCAGGCACATCACTGAGCAGTTTCTCAGAGTGTCTGTCTGTACATTTTAGAAGAATTGGGTAGAGGGCGATAACACTTAGCTAAAATAATGAAACGTTCTCTTTTTTTGTTTTACATTTAAAAGTGCCACTTAATTGAATCATTTTGGAGAATTATCCTGCCTCATGGGAGCTGGTGCAGTGAAAACAGAACAATTAGTTCGACACTTTATCTACACACACACACACACACACACACACACACACACAATATGCATGAAGAGATTCAACCCTCGCTGTCTGCTGTTGCGATTGCCCAAATGTGTTTCATAGGCATTAATATGTGTTTTTCCCCTTCTTGGACATTAGTTGGGCTTTTGTATTTTCTGTGTTAAAAATCCTGCCCTTGGGGCTGGAGCTGTGGCTTAGCAGTTTCAGGTTCTTGCCTGGCAAGCACGAGGAGCTGGGTTCAAACCCCAGCACCAAGTACACACCTACTGTGTTAGAGCAACTAAGGCCATGTGAAAAACTAAATAAAGTTGTTTCTCTCTTTCTCTGTTTCTCTCACTGTCCCTCTCTCTTTAAAAAAAAAAAAAATCCTGCCCTTGAGATTGCTGTCACAGTGATCCCAATCTTGATCAGACAAGTTTACAAATACAACGAGGAAAAGACTGGCTTTCTTCTGCAGAGTGGACATGGTTCTGTTTGGTGGAAAGCAATGACACAGCATTGTATCACAGAGGCTGAGCTGTTGAGGGACACACACAGCCCCCTGAACATCCTCAGGTTTTATTTATTTGCAACCTGGACATCCATAGTACCTTTTGAGTCCATGGTCAGATTACCAGGCAGTGCAGGTCCCACTCCTACACTTGTCCACGTCCCCAGTCTGGACACAGCATGAATTTCTTTGAATGGGATGCCAATAGAAATGCTTGGCCAAAGTGATTTCCTGGGCTCTGAAATTCTCTATAGGCTCAGACACTGGCTGTGTCTAGGGATTTGGCTCCCAAAGAAAAGAAGAGCAATGGTTCCTCACCGCTTGGGTCAGTTGCAGCCTTCATTCTTGTTCACTCAATGGCTTCGTTTTGCTTCTTTCTTTAGCATTTGTTCTTTGGGGGTCTCCCTATGGGGCATTTGAGTCATTATTAGATATGACTCCAGATTCGCTTCTTAGGAGGAGAATAAGGATTGGGGCTGCTGATTTACAGAAGAAAGGGTGGGGAATTGCTGTTGAAGGTGACTGACCACCACATTCTCCTTGTAAAGATTGTACATCTGTTTGTGATCACTTTCGTAGGGATTGGATAGTGGTCATACTGATAGAAATTAGAGAGATTCTAATGGATTCCTTCTATAAGCCCCTTACTACCATCCCTGAAAACAGTTTTGATTTATGTATTTATAAATTTATGTCAAATTCCATTCTGAATGAGTAGGAAAGCTTAGGAAGATATTAAAATGTTTTTGAAAAATCAGATTATAGGACACCTCCTCCCCCATTTCCCCTGCTTTTGTATATAGCTTAGGATTTCCAATTTCAGGATAAAATATTATTGCTCTAAAATAAATTAATTTGGAATGTGTTTTTGACACAGTAACCCCCCCCCATATTCTACTTCTATGTATTCAAGGAAATATTTTGTCATTAAAAAGTGTTTCAAGTTTGGTAGAAACTGCCTATTAGTGTATTTCATTCAGTGGAAGTTGGCATTAATTATAACAAGGACTCTTTTTAGATGTATTGCTAAGAAGAAAATACCACCAATTACACCATGATGTGATTATAAGACACATCTCCATGTTAAACATTTTTTGTAGGAAAATAAATAAGACTCATCTTTGAATTTGTGAAATAAATAAATTCACAAAAAGATTTACAAAGTGCATTCACATATCATAAGTTCTGACAGGTACTGCAGCTAAGAACTCTGCTGAAGTTCCTCTAGGCCAGCATTTTTAAGCCTCTTGGTTAACCATCTGAATTTCTGTTACATCATCCTTCTACAGAACGTTTGTTAAAAGTTCTTGGGAAATTGCTAGTGGAATATCATCCAATAGAGGCACCTCAAAGACAGGAGATCCATTGAAAGATCTGAAGAAGGAGAAAGACAAGAGAAGAAATGAAGGATGAAAAGGAAACAGATGGGGCAATTCAGGGAGGGCAAATGTTAAGGATTCAGAAAAAAATCAAGGAAATATTCTGAGTAAGCTATCCAACTTGTGTGAGAAACTGACACTTTACTAAGAGCAGTTCAAGTAGAAAAAGGATAGGAAGGAGATTGAAATTGTGATTGGTGAGTTTGCGGGAGAGATGAAATCACAAAAGCTATCCTTGTTTTTGATATAAATTTAGCTATAAGCATATAACTTTTCTTGGAATGCTATTTAAATCTAACCTCAGGTGTGACCCAAATTATATTTGTGAAAGTTACGTGGAAAGGGTTTGGGAAGGGAGAGACATGGTTCTGATCCTTGGAAATAAATGTTTCTTTCAACTTCGGTCTTCATTGTCTGTAAAGTGGGGTGAACAAAACTAACTCATCATGATCACACTTGGAGGGCAAATGTTCATAGCTAGGAATCTAAGAATGTCAGAGTTGTATCATAAAATTACAAAGAGAAGCAGTGAAATATTTTGGGGGGTTGCTAAATACTGTGCCAAAACACAATTCTAAATCAATTATTTTAGCTCAACAACTTTATCCTGAATTTGCACATGAAATTTTATCTTGTTGAAAATCTGAAATAAAGGAAGCAAAATAGAAGTATAATTTGTATATAATCATATGATATAATATAGAATTATTATAATTATATATTTATTATGTATTAAGTAATATTTAATATATTATTGCATATATCATTTGTTATGATAATTAATTTGTATAATATATATTGACCTACATATCATATATAAAATAAAACTAGCTACAGAAATGTAAATCAATGACATTAAGCAACTGACTAACCGATGAATGGTAGGAGTAATTATGAGAGCCATATTTAGCATAATTGATGATTTGCAGCTATGATAAACATACTTCAACTAGGAAAACATAGAAAAAGAGATAAGATTAGGCAGGCTATAAAATATTGCCAAATAGACATGTGTATTCATAATATATGAGATGATCCCCTTGTTTATTGTTTCATCCACTTGGACAAAACACTCATGAGAAAAGACTTTGTCTATTTGTTCTTATTTTTCAGCTCTTATGTTAGTTCCTGGAATATAGAAGTCACTCAACAAATCTTCACACAGCATTTTCTTAGGAAATAAATGAATACGTGAAACATAATTTCATTCACCACATTTATTACTCAACATAATTTGATAATATGCCCTCCTTAAAGCTTTTAAGCTTTTGCACAGTAGGTACTGTCCTTCTGAGGAATTTACTAAAATTACAAATAATAAGATACTTTATACAACAAGCCATAAAGCCACAGCAGAAGGGGTGGCACAAGTACATGGATTACCTTAATGTGATCAGTCATAATTACACATCTGTGATGTTGAGGTGACAGACAGGGGTCCCTCAGCAGAAAGGGGTGCCTCTCAGAGGCACTTGACCACAGATCACCCATGGCAGTATTGCAAAATGGCCCAGACTCTGCAGAAAACGCCAGAAAGACTTCTCTTCTCCTTGTTATTTTCCGTCCAAAGCTCAGGGTCCAATTTACTCTGCTGCCCTTTTAAAAACTCCTTTCCATGGAAGAACCACCATATGAACAGATTCCTTTAACAATGAGTAAACTTCTGGTGGCCCACATGTGAAATTGCACCACAAATGTGATTCTTCATCTTTGAACCTTGATCCTCAGATGACAATAAAAGGATATCTGAGCATTCCCAAGTATATAACCCATATAGATACTTTTTTTCCCCACAGCTTTGAATTGTAAATTTCTAAAATATTTTTTATATGAGACTATGTACCTGAGGATATGTTAAGTTTCCTGTCACTTTGTATTCTAAAGCTGCTACGGAAGGAGTAAATCTTTTAAAATGTTTCTTTTGAGTTTTTCCTCTCTCATACAAAATCTGAGCATTGACTTAAAATTTAGCATTTTCCAGAGATAATTCTCAAAGCAATCTGGTGTGCTTTTTAAAGTAACATCAGAGTATTTTTATTTTACACTTAACAGGATCTTTTATATGAATTCTAATAAAATTTACTGTGTGCACATATTTACATGAATTCCCATCTATGAACAGACATTCATTCAACATTGTAGAGACCCATTCTGTGACCCAGAAATTATTTTGGATTTTAAGAATTAAAAGATGCATCTGATTATCCTCAAGGAACATAGATCCAATGTATAATACAAATATGTAAATAAATACAATATAATATAGTAAGGAAAAGGAATGGGCTTTTTTGAAATTATTATGGAAAAAGAAAGCTGATGAATTAAAAAATTCAGGCACACTGATTTAAGAGGTATACATTCCAAATTTTATACATTTACAATTAATTTAATTTTATTATGCATTGACAAACATCAAGGAGAGGTTAAGAATTACTAGTAAATGAGTGATCTACCTAGACACCCGTATAATGGTATCTTATTTAACAAAGCCAGACTTATCACATAGAATTAAAATGCTGACCTTACTTATCCTATTAACTTATAAGCTGGGTCATGTGACTCCTGACCGCCTGAATGCTACATTTTCAATCAAATCTGCCCTAATCACTGCACTTCCTGTCCTGAATTCTAAACTAACATTCCAATCTCCCCCAAATTACACTGTCTAGCTGTATGATGGATTAAAAGTCCATGCGTAAAGAAAGTGTAAAAGCATCAGAAATCATTTCTCATGGAACCTCCTGTTATCCGTTGTGGTCATTTTCTGCCGGTTTTCCCAAGACACCATGCCACCATTGAAACGATTCCACCTCAGTCCCCTATAGTAAGTATTAGACTGTATATTGACAAGAAATCATGAATATGCATTTGAATATACATTTATGTCATGCATGCATTTATATAAAGGAATATATAATATTAAAAAAACACTCGGTCAACAGTTATAAGAAACACTTGATTCAAATTTCCATCTGTTAAGTGGGGTAATGCCTGTTCTACCTAACCCACAGCATTCTCATTAGGAGAGACAAGTTAATGTTTATCAAAATGTTCTTTTTTTTTTTTTAAGAGAATGTCAGTGAGAGAGGGAGAGAGAGGGAATCAACTTTATCTAGTTTTTCATGTGACTTCCATTGATCTGGCACTTAGTTGTGTATGTGGTGCTAGGGTTCTAACCTGCATCCTTGCACATGCCAGGTAAGAGCCATATCCACTAATCCACTGCTCCAGCCCCTATCAAAATGTTCTTAAAACTAGAGATTACTAGGACATTGAATGTTGCTGCAATAGGAACATTTAGGTGCTTGCTTATGTTTAATAACATCTTCTATTTTTAGAGAATATTCTACTTTCAAGAGCAGTAAACAAACCACCACTGTTTTCAAGTAAACTCTTCATTTTATTTTCTAAAGAAATGTTATCACCATTATTTTAATGATGAAACACATCCAGAGGAAGTCAGTGACCTTTAATCAAATTGCTACTAAACAATGAAGTATTTTCTGCTGATGCTGAGTATCTACCACTCCACCATTTTTTGTCCCCCACATAAAGAATAATATTGTACACAGGAGGGGAGCAAGAACTGGAAAATCTTCCCAATAAAGTCTAAGGAAGGAAATGTCAAGGGATGCTAGAACTGGGGGTGCATTTTACTAAGGCTCAGCAAATTCATATTGTCTTAATGCACCTCTTCGTAGATTGTTTATTATTGTAAGTAAAAAATGTATTATATATACAATTGAAAAATTGTACAATACTTGGGCCAGATGATCAGCATTACCAGTGACAGGCAGGTGGACATCATGAACTTATGAATGTGATATCCTGAGAAGGACACAAAATGACATATGTATGTACCAGCCAAGAATAATACATAACCTGGCTTTATTCTCACGGAAACCACAGATAAATCCAAAATAAAGAGCATTCTTTAACAAAACAGAAACCCTGAGTTCTTCAAACTGCCAATGTCACAAAACACAAAGAAAAATGAAAGATTTGTTCCAAGTTAAAGGAGACTAAAGAGACGAGACAATTAAATGTACAGTGGCTGGATCCTGGAATGTAGGGGACAATGCTATTAAGGGCATTGTGGTTTAAATGGCAAAAATTGGTGCCCTGATTCTAGATTATTGTATCAACCTTAGATTTACTGATGCAGATAACAGCACTATAATGAGCATATCCTCATTCTTGATATATTCACATTGAAGTTTTAGGGATAAAAGGCTGTGCTTACCAATTTATTCTTAGGTAGTGTAGAAAAAATACATATTTAGTCATCGAAAGGGTAAGTAGAGCTAGCTCTAGACAGAGGGAATATAAAAAATGAAAACAAATGGAGCAAAATACGCTAGGTGAACCTGTGGAAAGGACACATCAGTATTCTTGGATATTCTTTGTACTACTCTTGCAACTTTTCTGGGTTTGAAATTATTTCCAAATAAAAGATTTAAAAAATAGTAAGGCAGAGTAGCTGAGGCTTCTGTTGATTTGACTCATTGGAAGGAGTTTATTTTCTTTTGTAAATACCTAACTTACTATCAGGCAGGGGCTTAGTCTCCTGGGAAGGTAAGATGTTCTGTGCATAAAAATAGCAAATACAGAGGTGTTTGATATGTTAATGTTTCACTGCATTTTCATTTTTTCTTATTTATTATTAATGAAATGTGGTTGTCTTTGAAGTCTGCTGAGTATTTAATAATGCAATTGTGCATCGTTCATTTTCAAATGTCTGTGCTCCATATGTCTTAAGAACACAAATTCAATATGCACTTGAAATCATTTCATAAAGTGAGAGCTACAGGCAAGTTAACCAACTGATGCTCCTTAAATGCACGTTTTATACACAATTGCCAGGTTGACATGCAGGTTAGGAGTCCTGTGTTTACGCACAGTGCCCCTGGTGTAGCATATTTCCTCTGGCTTGCTATTTAAATATACTCTTTTTCAATGAGTGCTGATATATTCCTGAAGTCCCCATATTTCTTCATGTTAACCGGAATACACTGGTCTTCAGTTAATGCTGGTGCTCTTTACAAGGTTGATCTTAGTTTTAAATGTTATTGACAGCTTTTCCCGGCATGCTCATTCCAATACCTGTCCTGGGCTATTTTGGAAAAAGGAAGTGAAATTTGCTTTAATCCTCAAAAGCAGAAGCACAACACTTAAGAGAGCCATGTCCCAAAACTCCCCCCTTCTTCATCCATCCCAGTTTATCATTCTTCCTTACTGTTCCTCTCATCCAACCCTTTTGTCCCCTCCTTTTCTACTTCTTCTTCTCCCCTTCAGCTCTCCCCTTCTAAATTCCTGTTTTAGCCCCAAGTGATGTGTAAGCAGGTGATCTATAATCACAGGGTACTCCTTCCCTAGGATCAGTGACAGGGTACATAACAGAAATGCCTCCATGATGACCAAGTGTTCAATGTGTGGTTTGGAGGGAAGGATGTGGGACAGACTGCTTCCATCCTCCTCAGGGTTTCTGGGGAGCCATACACATAGTTATCCTCTGTGCTGTCAATGAGAATGGAAAGTCTGGAACCAGAAGGACCCTGGTTTAACTTCATTCTGCAGCACCTATCTGCATTGTGAGCATCGTAAGCCAAATTTTCCGGACCACAGACACCACGTCCTGCAAAGGGAGGTGATAGAAACACCATTTCAAGGATTCTTGTGAAGGTCAAATGCTGCCTAGCCTGCTATACAGTTATTCAACAGTGTCATTTCTTTAATTTCACTTTATGGAGAGTTCACCTCTTTAATTCTAAGACAGTCTTCCCAGATCTTTTGGGGATAGTGAGCAGATTCTAGATACAATGTGAGTGAAAGAGCTCAGCAATGAGTGGGGCAAGTTCTCCCTTCAACTCTCTAGTCCTCCAGAGGATCTCAGTGCCCAGTGTCCCATGAGCTGAAACTCCGAGAGCCACGCAGCAGCTGTTGACGTGCATACAATAGCCTTTTAACTGAACAAGACCAGATCTTGCATTGGTAAAATCCAGACTTATTTTTGTGACTTGAACATTCTTCTGAATTGGAGATAAAAAGATCTTTCTCAGCTCTTCCCCATTGGCAGAATTCCAGCCGGACCATATGGCCATCGCCTGCCATGACAGTTTGTGCTTGAGACTTCTGGAAACGCTGTCAAGAAGGGCATGGGGAAATAGTGTTCTTCATGCTTAAAAGACCTCTGTCTTAAGAATGTCATGTGTTGCAATTGTGAAGTGACCCAAAAACGTGGGGATGGGAAGAATAAGCCAGGCACTGTGAATCTCAGCTAGCCGATTGCCTGCAGGGTGGAGGACACTCCAGAGGGGAGGATGCCACTGCCTCTCAGAACTCGGCTTTGAAGAGGAGGGCTTTGGAGCTTTGCTCGCAATTTTCTGCTGTACTTCTGGGAAATTCTTGTTGAGAGCGTGAATCACTTTGTAGATCTCAGAAATGCATTTTTCACACACCCAAGCTGCCAATGCTGGGCAGTTTCTGGCTGCGGGCCATTTAGGAAAGTCACTCTATCAAGGCTCTTTGCTCCTTCTTTCCCTGCCTTCTCCCCTTTCCTTTTCCTTGAGTATTTTAACATCTATTCATACACTGCATAGCATATTTCCTTGAAACAAATAACTAGACAAAGTCAAAATCTCCAACAGCTGTGGTCCTTTGCCCGGGCGCGCACACACACACACACACACACACATACACATACACACAAATTCACACACATCTATGTATTTTTTATCTTGCAGGCTTATACCAGTAACAGTTTGCTACTAACAAATTAGAATATGAAGGTAGTTTTAAGAAAATAGTTTCTTACATTTGTAGACTTACCTACAGTTTAATTAAGAATTCTGATTAAGAAATACGGTCTCTTAATTACAAGTAAAAGAAAAATCTATCAGAAGCATGAAACAATGCAGATGATTTACCTTTTATAAAAGAAGTTTGGGATAAACACTCCAGAGGAGACACTTTACTCAAAAGTTTCAGACACCATAGCACTTTGGTTTTAGCCTCATAGTCTCAAAACAGCTGCAGAAGCTCCAGCTTCATGTCCAGATCAATATTTTGCCTGCTGCCCACATTAAAGACCTCATTAAAGTCAAGGAAAGAAGTAAGACCCAAAGATTTCTGTCAGCTGAGTCTGTAACCCGGATAAAAAAAGTATTGTCCCCCACTGCTTGAGTATCTACTCCATCAATATCCTATTAGGCTTTGTTGGCCAGAACTGATATAAAGCTACTCTGAGCCTAACCACTATTAGGGAAGGAGAGAAGTAGAATGAAAGAATGCTGGCTGAAACAGCTAACTCATTGTGTTTGTCACAGGTTGCAAGTGAATAATGAAGAACTGTTTTTTAGAATGGTTAGGTGGTTGGATTGTAAACAAGAGTCAGTAGAGAGATTAATTCTTCTGTGTGTAGCAAGTTGGTGAATTCAAAGATATGGAGCAAAATTATAAATTTAGAAGCAGAAAAGTTGTTGCACTAAGCAGAATATTCAGCTAGAGCTGTAATTAAATTTGTTTTAAATGTCTATTTTTCATTCCTTCTGGGGAGAAAAGCTTGATAAATCTACTAATACAATTAAGGGTTGTTGTTATTTCATTCTATGACAGACAGTTAAATTCAATTCACAGAGTATTTATGGGCTCTCCACCATATTCAAGATCGCTGTGCTAATGCCACAGGAATTCTGATGCATGCTATAATGCGGATAGACCTTGAGGACATTGAGCTAAGAGAAGTAGACTAGACACAAAGGACAGATACCACCTAACTCTCCTTACCTGCCACACCTAGGGTAGCCAAGTTCATAGAGGCAAAAAGCAGACACTTACGTGGCCCTGAGGGAATAAGGGAATAGGAGTTACTGTAAATGCGTACAAAGTTTTTGTTTGAGAAGTTGAAAATGTTCTGGAGGTGGATGCTGTTGATGATTGCTTGGCCATGTCGATGTACTTAATGCCACTTATAAATGGTTAATGTGGCCAGTTTTACACTATACATATTTTACCATGACAAAAGAGAAAAGGAAAAAGGTGGAATGAAGGCAAAGCAGTTGGTACCAAGGAGTTTCCAACTAGCAAGTGGGAGAAGTGAACTAATTGCTTTCAAACCAAGTGGAGCCTAAAGCACGGACAATAGGGAAGAAGAAAACATCCGTGGAGATCCGCAGGTCAAAAGCTTCCCAAGAGCTCAGCCCCATAGCACATTCTTCTCCGGTCTTACCGCATTTGCTAGTTTCAGAGGATCTTGGTTAATGTTTTCAAGTGGTAAGCGTGATGGCGAGGCACATCAGGAGCTCTATGACGTTTCCTGTTGGGAAGGAGGGGACTTCTCTACCTGTGATGCATGGAGAATGGATTACAAATAAGAGTTGTGGATTAAAACGTTCAGTTTGGATGATAAGTTAATACCAAGGTAAAAAGTTTACGCATTGTATATAGTTGGAAACCACTGGAAGTTTCAAGAAAGATATTGATATAATCAATATTGCTCCAAACTCAGAGAATAGGTGTAAATAATAGGAAAGAATTGAGATTGAGTTACAATTGCAACTCTACTTTTTTTTTTAAGAGAGAGAGAGGGAGAGAGTGAAAGAGAAAGAGGAAATAAGGAATCAATTTTATTTTATTTTTTCATCTAGGCTTTGTTTTTCTGACACTTATTTGTGTATGTGGTGCTGGGGTTCAAAGCCAGGTCCTTGTGAATGCCAGGCAATGCCCCAACTACTGAGCTACGGCTCCATCCCAAATTTTACCTCTTGGTCTTAGCTACTGGTATGATATGGGATAAGATGGAACAAAGTTCGGTAGTGACTCACGTTGGAAGCCATTTGACTGGGAGCGGTCTCAGTTTTCTTTCAATAGGCATATAGATTGCCAATCAATCTGATAATCAATAAGTAAATACTTTTCAGAATGTCCATCACTCACTGTCAAAAATGCTCACATCAATTTCAAATTATAAAAGATGTTATATTTTATTACTGCACATTGCTATAAAATGCATTTTGATGAGATACCATCACATCATTGATAAAATGAAGTTATAAACCATTTGGCATACCTCCATTAAAGAAATGTGAACTCTAACTAGGGCCTCTTACCTAGTCTTGTCTTTACATTTTAACCTGACATTTTCTAGGAGAGTGGAGAGATTCAGAACAATATACTTTTTCACCACAAAAGATATTTAGTGCCCTCATTGGTGCAGAGCTACAGGAAGGAATCTTGCTTCCCCTCTCTGCTGTTTATTTAAACCCAACACATATTTTAAGCAGCGATGATACAGCAAGAGCAAGTTGTTTTTAATTTGAGCAGTGGTAATCACTTTCATGCCGTAAAGGAGCACAGATATGCAGGATGACGTAGGTGGGAACTTCTGAGTGGAGATTAGGAATAGGAATCTGCTATTCTTTTAGATTCCACTTATAACCAAACTTGAATTTAATTTTCTTTAAGCTTTGTTAAACAGGGAAGCACTCTACAGGAAACTTGTGTTGCTAAGGTTTTATCCTCCTTAGGGTTCAGGCAGCTGCTACGATCCTTCACTGTCTTGTGGTCATAGCTAGAGCGGTTAATTTTTTTAAAACTGAAAAAGGGGAAATTGCCTCAAATTAAAGAAAGACAGCTTTGAACAAGTTGCCCCAGAGTAAGCATTTTAAATGTCAAGAGCGTTAGTGAAGCTGCCTATACTGTAATTTAGATAACAGCTCAGACACCAGGCTGGTATATGTTCACTGTTGAGAGGTGGGTGACTGCCACTTTTAGCGTCTTTTATTTCATGCCTTAGTGTTGACTTTTTACTCTGAGAGTGATGGGAAAAAAACCCTTAGAAATATATGGAAGACTTAGCTTTTTGATATCTGCCTGAAAATAAAAAATAGTAAATACTGTAGCCTTCAGATCAAAAGACTTTGTAGGAAAAAATGATTCTAATGAAGAATGATGTTATCTGAATATCTTTAGTGAAGAATTCAAGGTTGTCCTAAAACATCCAGCAGAAACATATATTAAGCCAAACGCACAAACAGTTCAACCTCCCCTCTAGGAAGCCAGTCAAAATATTTCAAGAGATTATGTCTTATTTTTGTATTCCCTGCAGAGTTTTTGTTCAATAAATGTTCCTTGAATGAAAAGATTAAGCAGTGATGTAGTTGTTTACAGTACTAGAAGCCAAAAATGTGAGTAAAATTACATATCAGTTCTGAGATATATTTTGACTAGGTTTTTCTAATAGTGTTCATAGTGAGTTATACTCATTTCTCAGATACTCTTAGAAATGTTTCCCCATCTGATTAGAAAGTATCCTCAATTAGAAGTACAATGGACCAAAGATCTGATGATTTTTGGAGACCTTGCCTTTTACCCTGCCCTAACTCCAAACTCTGCTCAATTTGGAAATGGTGTCAGAATTTTACATTTTTCTAGGGGAGGGAATGTGCTCTCTACAACAGTTGTGGTCTATGGTACAGAACTTTGCACAGGAGAATATTCAAGCCAGTTCATGAAAAAAATTAACACTGGGGGCTAGGATGATGAACTGGAGTTTATCAGCAGAAAATAACTCGACCATTCCATCAAGAGGACTCAGCATCTCAGGCAATAGGTACATGCTGTTTTTTCATCATTTCTTCCTTTCATTCTTTTTATTATTTGTTTTAAGAGAAAGGACAGTGAGAGAGAGGGAGAGAGAATCAATTTTCAATTTTTAATTTTTCATGTGGCTTTTGTTGCTCTGACACTTCATGGTGTACATGGTGCTGGGGTTCGAACATGCATCCTCACATATGCCAGGCAAGTGCTGTAACGCTGAAACATGGCTCCAGCCCTATTTTTAAAATTTCTGACCATTTACTCTATACAAGGTCCTGCAGCAACAAGAGAACATAGCATAAGAAGATTTTTGAATGCTTTAAGGTAGGAGAGTCAAAAGGAGAGGGGTTGAGGTGTTGGTCATAGATATAGCAAGTATGACTTGCTCTGAAGCTGGGTAAAAGTGTCACAAACTTAGAAATAAAAAACAAGCAACTAAAAATGTTTATCTCATACTTTCCTATAGTTCTTCAAGAATCATGGCTGTCCAGGGTGATTTTCTTATCTTGGCAAGAAAGTGACTGACCGTAAGCTGAGGTCAGGAAGGAGGGAAAAGGGAACAAAGTGTATGTGACTTAGATGGATGATTTCTTGGTCTCATCTCTTTTAAGGTGCTTGTTTAGAGAAGAACCTGTGAAGCATCTTTTATCACTATAAACTGATGTGTGGCTGAATCAATAGTGTGGAGAGTCTGCAAGATCTGGGTATAAGTAAAAGAACTAAACCCGCCAGAGTAGCCAACTGTATCTTTTCCCCATAACCCAGGGAAAATGAGTTGGGAAAAGCTAATTGAAGACCAATAATAGGGAACAGTAGCTTTGGGCATGGGCCATCATGGGGTTCACAAGGCAGATAAGGTTTGGACAGGCAATGGGTTTTCTAGAATGATGTTCTGGAAGTGTTGAAAATTCTCTTTCCAGGACAGTAAGAGAGTAACTGGGAATCTGGAAAGAGTAGTGAAATGGATGGAACAATAAATTGCAATTAAAGTTAGGGGAAAATAATCATTTCTACTTTCCTTTTCTCAATGTTAAAATGTGGTTGCAGAAATAAAATTAAAGAACGTTATGCAAAAAGAAACAGATTTCTTACCTCCTCTTCCGTGTGAATTTTACGTTTGTTTTTCTAGTTCCATGAAGAATGTCATTATATTTTCAGGGGATTACATAGAATCTTCAGATCATCTTTGGTAATGTGACCATTTTGACAACATCAGTTCTGCATATCCAAGAATGTCAGAGGTTGTTCCATCTTCTAAGATCTTCTTCAATTTCAGAACGGTAGATTTTAATGGGAAGGTAAGGTGTTGCTCATGAATAAGTTTTTTAGAAGCCTCCAGGTTCTCTCTGCGAACCCTAGATTGTCAAAACTTTCTCTGAGAACAGATAATATAGATCATAGAGAGATAGTGTGTGAGAGAGAGAATCAATTTTATTTAGTTTTTTTTTTGTGTGTGTGTGTGTGTGTGTGTGGCTTTCATTGTTCTGACACTTCGTTGTTTACATGGTGCTGCAGTGTGAACCCAGGTACTCTAGCATGTCAGGCAAGCACCGTAACTGTGGAGCCACCGCCCCAGCTCCCATTAAATGATTTTAATGCTTTTAGATGCTTTCATATTTTGGATATGATCTTGTGTCCGTGTTAAAAAAAAAAACAAATTCATGGAAAATTTTCTTAATCACGGTCATACTTTTAAGAATTCTTTATTCTTAAGTGTCTCTAAGAAAAGAAAACGTGTTTTTTTTATCAATACTTCTGAGTTCATAAATATTCCTGTTCATTTTAATTGTTTTTTTGTGGCAAATCAGAGTTCATTATTTTCATAGTGAGTATCGCTGATTTTTAATATGTTGTAAATGCCTTTTAACACCACATGTGGTTACAATGTGTCTTAGTGGAGGTGATGAGGAAGGACTGTGAATCTCATACACACACACACACATACACAGAGGTAGGTATGTACACAACACATACCTTGCTTACCCCAGTCTGCAAAATTATGTTTCATTTATCACCTATGTTAGTGGGGAAATTTAGGCATTTCCAGTGTTTTTGCAGTTTCGCAATGTGTACCTAGCAACCTAAGAACTGATTTGGAAAATTCTCTTCTGTTCTAGTTTTGTGATTTCTGACAATTGGGAAAAGGTGAAGATGTTGTATAACTTTTGCTATTATTTGCCGTTTTGAAAGAACTGTTAGATTAGGCAAATTAAAACAGTTCTTGAATATTCCCATAGAACATCCAACTAAACCCAGGCTGATTCCCCACACCCCCCCCACAATATATCCTAATCGCTGAATTAAAAACAAACAAACAAAGAATATAGTTTCTAGATTGTCTTCCAGAGAGATGCAAATAAACACCAGACTGTTTAACAGCCTTCAAGTTACACTGTCAGTCACTGTGATGTTTACCTGGAGGCAAATTAAAGTAGGTATCTTTGGTGCAATTCTGAAGGCAACATCCCTTCAGTTTGGTGATCCGCTCTTGATGTGTTAAACAGTTGTGACTCACAGCTATGTTATCTCCAAATTCATTCTGTGGAGCCTGACCTTAAGATAATGCAAAAAAGCAATTAGTTTTAAACAGTAGGAGTGCCATCAGTGTGAAAGAAATAAATTACATGGTGGGGTGATATTTTTAGTGATTTTTAAGGAGATTATTAAAAATGAAATCTGTACTAAAAGCTGTGATCATAACTTTTAAAATTGACATGTAACAATGCATTCATTTCAAAGCAAAACAGCTCCCAGAATGACAACCCAAGCTCCTTTCTGTGTTCTCCTGAAAAGTGATCTGGCTCCTTAAACATCACACAGCATCCCCCTGAATAATCAAGCAAAATATTTCCACACAAGACTGTTGGCTTCTGCCCTTTTGCTTTATCATTCAGTATTTCTGCAAATATTCATTGATCTCATATCAAGATCCTAAACTGGTTAGACATCAGAAACTATCCTTTGTAACCCTTAGCTAGAACTTCAACTGCGTTCGAAAAATACATTATTTTGCAGACTGACGTAAGCATGTGTACAGCCAAAAAACACCATTTGTCATTGTCTTTTAATAATCTAAATTTGTACTTAGTTTAATAAATAAACTAAATCCAAATGTTTTGTTGAGTCCATACTTGCAGTTAGAAAGAACAAAATATCATTCTTTTCCGTGGAACTTTCTCTTGTTTAAGTAGTTAAAAAATTTGGCAGCATTAAAATTTTAAGATGTCTGTATTAGAGTCACTTAACTCTGTAAAGTTTGTATTTCAAAGAAATGACCTTAATATTGTAAGACGGATCACCATTTCAAACTCCTGTTCATGAAATTCACACATATGCTGGTCTCCTGATAGACTGCGTCTCCAGTTGAATCTCTGATGTGCAGTTGCTGACTGATGCATTTTGTAGAACCAAAGCAGACTCTGATGCAGTTTAATAATAAATTTAAAAATAAGAACACTAAACGATAACAGCGACTAGCGGTCACCGCACTCTTGCTTAGTACAGGTGTTGTGTGTTTTGCATCTGCCTATGTTATTCAGTCAGCACAATAGCCTGAGCACGTTGCTTCTAAAGTTACAATCATTTTTCAGCTAAGGAAACTGAGATTCAGAGAAGTTAAGCAACTTTTCAAAAGTTACATGAACAGTAACTGACTGAGGAAGTGTGTATGCCTGTGCTGTCCGTTTCAGAATCCCGGCTCTTTTTTTTTTTAAATTTTTAAAAAATTTTGTATTAAGGTGTTGAGTTATTGTATAATCATAAATGCATATAAAGTAACAATATGATATGCATTTGTTCCTAAACCGGAATTACCCCCACATCACTCACACCCCAGTCACCTGATTCTTCTATTTTTTTGCCCTATAAGCAATATAAATGTTTAGATTGTGAATTTTCCAGAATTAAATGATTTCATAAGATCCTTCCCTATCCTCCCTCCTTCTCCCCTCCTCCTCGACTCTCCCCCCAGCCCCCATATATCTATGGTTCCCCTAGATTATGCATTGATACACCTTTGCTAGGTCTAATACATGAGTTTGACGGCCTTTCACTCAAGCCTGGGTTATCCTCCACAAATAAGGGAAAACATTTGACCCTTGAGACTCTGGGTTTGGCTAACTTCCCTGAGTATGATTTCTTCCATTGCTATCCATTTACCTTCAAAGGCCACAATATCGTTGTTTCTAATTGCTGAGTAGAAATCCATGGTATATATGTACCACAGTTTTTGGATCTATTCATCCAGTGAAGGGCATCTGGGTTGGTTCCATAATTTAGCTATTGTAAATTGAGTTGCTCTGGACATTGATTTTGCTATGTTGCTCTAATGTGCTATTTCTAACTCCTCTGGGAAAATACCTAGAAGAGGTATAGCTGGATCATTCGGTGGCTCCATCCCTAATTTTTTTTTTTTTTTATGAACTTCCACACTGCTTTTCCAGAGCAGCTGTACCAGTCTGCAGTTCCACCAACAGTGTGCTAGTGTTCCTATCTCCCCACAACCCCTCCCGCATCTGCTATTGTTTGTATTCTTCATTTTTGCCAAACTGATTGGAGTGAGGTGAAATCTCAATGTAGTTTTGATTTACATTTCTCTGATTACCAGCGGTTTAGAACACTTTCCAGAGTTCCCTTTCTTTACCATCATGCTCTGTGTTCACATATTTGGAGCTATGATGGTTATCAATACATTCATCATAATTTGCTTAAATATACATGGTCAAAGAATCTTAGAGTAGGCAGGTGCAGTATGCCTATCATGCTGTGATTAAATAATGTAGAGTGAAGTTATCTCACTACACGAAGATGCTTAAAAAGTTGAACCACTGATGGAGGAACTTCAGTGGTTCTCTAACTGCCTTCCTGTTCTACCTAATAGGGAACAAGGCATCACACTTGTTTCTGTGGCTGACTTGTGTTTCTGTGAAGAAGGAGTTACCGCCTGTATTCCCTGCAAGTCGGGAGGCTGAGGCAGGAGGTTCATAAGTTCAAAGCCAGCCTCAGCAATGTAGCAAGGCCCCAGATAACTTGGTGAAACCCTGTCTCAAAATAAAAAGTAAAAAGGACTGAGGATGTGGTTAGGTACCCCTGGGTTTAATCAGTACCAACAAGAAAAAGAAAAGAGTTAAGAGTTAGCCAACAATCTTCCTTACAGTGAATACAAATCATGGTCCCTAATGCCTATCTGAATAAATCAATATCAAGAAACTGTGCTGTTGGAATTTTTCTGCTTACATATTCTAACTTGGCAGGTAATAGGAAAATTCATATTCTTAATGGATATAGAATTAATGAATCCATATTAATATTTTAAACAGACAATATAGAATCTGGACAAAGACAGTTTTAATAGGTGACTTTGAAAGCTAAGTAAATAAAATGTTTTGTTCATTGTGTATCAAAATGACAAATTTCTTTTGACTTAATTTTTTCTTTAATTTTTTTCTTGGCAATACCTGCAGATCTATAAAGAGTTTCTGTTATAATTCTTCAGCTTTTAATGTAACTAGTATGTTAATTAAGTCAGTTGGTCAGAATTTGATTCAAATAAGAAGGAAAACCTGGGTTTATTTTTTAACATGGATCAAAACAGGTGTTTATGGGTAAAGAGGCAAAATCTGGAGCTTTCTGTCTGAACTGTAAGCCCTCATCTGCCTTATACCAGCTCTGTACTTAATCTCTATGCCTCAGTTTCCTCAGCTGCAAAATGCTGAGAACAGCATATGCCACATCATAAGAACTATAAAAGTGGTGGTTTTTTGGGGGGAAAGGCACTTGAAGGGTCAAGAAAGAATCTTAATCTTATTCTTTATGTTTAATGGGTGCAGAATAAACATTTGACAATGGTATTTAGTTACTCTGCAACTAAAGTATAGGACACTTATATGGTATATAGCACAGATCTTTGATTCCCTAATGACATCAAGTATATATATATATATATATATATATATATATATATATATATATCTTTTCTAAAATATGGAATGAACTTGAAGCAGCAAATCTGTTATTTTGAAAAGCATTCACCCTATTGTAATGTGTGAATCCATAGCAAATGATAATATTTATTATTTTCTTCAGAATATGCACAATATACAGTTGAAGAATCTACATATAAACATTCAGCTTCCATGGGGCTGAGCTAGAAGCTTTTTTTTTTTTCAAAGGATGCGTTGTTACCAGGTGGACTTACATTGGATCAGGACTACCAACTGGAAATCCCTTTCTTTTAAATATGCAGTGATTAAAATTAGTTTGCTATTGCAAATGGGTCATTGGCAGCCTTAATTTTGCTACCAGTACAGAATGGAACAGACTCTCAGAGCTGGAATGAAACTTTGAGACCTTGTAGTTCAACTTGTTCATAGTTAAACAGAGAGACAGCAGTCTGTAGTGGATAAAATGTCACACGGCAAGTTAGTTGTCCATCAGCATCTCAGATAAAGGATGTGTTTTATTTGTGACTATTCCAATAACCAGTTTCCCATAACAAGTAACAATAGATAACAATGGTAAATACAATGATTTATTTATTTATTTATTTTTAAAGAGAGAGGGACGGTGAGAGAGAGAAAGAGAGAATCAATTTTATTTAGTTTTTTATGTGGTTTTCGTTGCTCTGACTCTTCATTGTGTGCATGGCGCTGGGGTTTAAACCGTCACCCTTTTGCATCCCAGGCAATTGCCATAACCACTGAGCCACCACTCCAGCCCTGTAATGATTTATTTTTGCTAAGGATTCTTCTCTGTTGATTTAGCAGGCCTCTGTTCCCAATGATACCAACTGGGTCATTCTGCAGCTCCAGGTGTCTCCGGGTGTGGTTGGGGCACCTGGTTCTTCTCTGCATTGCCTATTTCTCCACATGCTGTCTCATCCTCCAGAGTCTCTCCTTGTGGACTTTCTCTAGCAGGATATTCCGGGATTGCAATGACACATGTTTAGCCAGGCTTCTTTACATTGAATACCATTTATTCTCCTCACAGTTTATCTGGATAAATTGATAGCAGGAAATCTTGCTGTTTAATTCCTTTGCAGCATGGTAGCTGGGTTCCAAGAGGGAGCATCTCCGGAGATAGGTTCTGTGTGCGTGTGCTTATCACCCTCTGCTCATATCCTGTGTGTATGTATTTATTGGTCACAGCAAATCTGTGGTCAAGAACTAACACGATAATGGTGAATTACAGAAGGTATGGTTCATTGTCACTATCAACGTGCCTTCCTACCAAAGTGGCAGATAACTCATGTGGTCAAAGCCAAAACAACAAGTTGTGAAAGCATGCATATGTGACATGTAAAGCTTTGCTACTTAAATTAAGGATCTTTTTTTTTTGCATTGCTTCCCTATATAGAGCATAGTCCTAGATGGACTGTGGGATTGAGGGACAGGTGAAACATTCCAGAATTTGACGAGCAGTGAGAAATGTTGACATTGGTTTTGGCAGCCATCATTTCTTTATTTCAGATAGTGAGATTGCACGAGAGCCAGGTAGCTCTCAACACTTCAATATTCAAATCTTCAACCATAGAACCACAAACGAGCCAGCATTTTCAATGCATGTGTAATGAAAAGTGAAGGCATCCTAATACTATTTTGGATATGATTCACTAATAAACAGAGCAAGACGTCAGTATTATTCCTTTATTCTGACTGTCACCTATATCGAACTACTTTAGCCAGTAATTCAAATAAAAAAAAAAAAGAAAAAAAATGTGCTACCACTAAACAGCTGTCCTCCCACCAATTGCCACCTCCCAGCAGGCACAAACACGTGCAGGCCGGCATAATTCAATGAGGATGCTCTATCCTGGATAAGGCTTCTCTTGGCCTCTCTCAAGTCCTTGACATGCACACCTGCGTCACAGACAGCTAGAATGCAAATTGCTTGAAAGCTCCATTAGGCTGGTCCAGGCAAGGAAAGCCCATCTGTTAGCTCTACGACACTTTCCCTTTGGATTCTCATGTGGGAATATGTCCTTGAGAAACCCAGATGGAAGACTTTGTGCCGGTGTCTGCTACCACAAACCTTGAGGGAAGTTTTCACGTCTGCTTCTTTTAGTGACTTTAATATTTGATGTCCTCTTTCCTCACACTCCCAAAGAATGAAAGTTTTAAGACTAAAACTTAAATGGATGGTAAAACTTTTTTATTTTCAATAAAAAGGAGACATTAAGTGTGAGAAGATGGAACGCGAAGCGCCCTCTGTTTCCAAAATCGTGGTATTCATGTTTTTTTTTTTTTTCAGTAGAGTATGTGTGTGGTCTGGTGATGACAGGAGAGAACACACAATTTCAGTGTAACTGGTGCTTGTCAGCTGTTGCAGATAGCTGTTGGAAGGCTTTAGGAGAGACAGTGGCTTGGTGATATCTTGGCAGTCCTGCCTATTAGCAAGTGGCATTTATTGGAAATGGTCTCATGATCCCTGCTTCCTCTTTAAAGAAAAACAAAACAACAACTACATGTACGTAGTGGGGAAAGGAATCCCCACCTGCTCTTCTTCAGGGATTTTAGTAGGCTTAAGTCTCTTGCCCATCTCATGCTGAGGTCCACAGTGAAGAGTTAGATGTGGCAACAAAGGAATCAGAAGAGCAGTCATCACTTTGATAATTGATATCTGTTCACTGTAAATAATCTTTTCCATCTCATCCATCTGACCTGGCAGAAAGATCTACTTATGTTACCTACTAAATGAAGGTAAGATGGCACAAAATAAAGGTAGCTTCTCCACCTGGAGAAAGACAGGTTCAGGATCAGAAAATAGTTCCTAGAGATACATTTTATTTACACCCAGAAAGATAGAACATTTCCTCTTTGGGAAATTCTTCAAGTCTGTGACAATGTGTGAAGGTGTAAGGCAGGACAGGATCAACATTTTTTACAATTTTGGCACCAAAATGGTTCATAATTTTATAAGGTCAGAGCCTTTTTTTTCCATTCTTTCAGGAAATGGTCCAAAGGACATACTATTACTATTGACGGGATTTTCAAATTAGTCATTATTTGCTAATAATATTGTGTTAAAAGTCTGAACAGAGGCCTGGAGTGGTGGCTCAGTGGGTGGAGCACTTGCCTGACATGCACAAGGATCCAGCTTCAAAACCCAGCACCACATATAACACAATTAAGTGTTAGAGAAACAAAGGCCCCATGGAAAGCTAAATAAAGTTGATTTTCTCTTTCTCTCCCACTCTCCCTCTCTTAAAAAGAAAAGTCTGAACAGAGTGATTTGCCAGAGAGAGAGAATGAAATTTCTGTGCCAATGGTGTTTGGATGAGCAAGATAATTACATCCTTGTGCACTACAGGTACTGAGCTCTCCAATTCGGCAGTTCCTCTGTTCAGGGTGCTAATAATGCTCTCTAGTCAAGGTGGTGACTATTTGCAAAAAACATATATATTTTCCATGATCACTCACAGAGAACACCTGGGTTTATTGGAAGTTTTTAAAGTTTCAAACTCACACACGAATTGGATGTAATGCAGAAAGAACCTCAAATGAAATGTACCATGTCCATCAAAGGAAGTGATAGAAGTTATTTATTCAAATATTTGGAATACTACATTGGTATTTAACCAATACTACATTGGTATTTAACCAATGTAGTATTGGCAAGTTAACTTTACTTTACTTGTTTAAATCATGATTAAAAATGGTTGATGTTAATAAAGCTTTAATTGAATGTGCATTTAGTATAAAATAAGAATCCCTTTATCTACGTGCATTACACAAATCTTCAGAGGTCTCTGCCTGCATTTCTGTAAGATTCACTTTACAAATATATAGTGAGTACTCTGCTGAGAAGCTAAATACTATTACTCATACAGACATTTAAAACTATAAAAATTTAAAAAATATGTTGTATATTTATATATACATTAATATCTGTAATCAGGGAGAATGCAGTGGAGGTCGGAAACCGTGGAGTGGCAGGGAGGGATCCTGGGCAAGGATTGGGTCCAAGCTATATTGTCATTTCATGCTAATGTGTGAATGTGTAACATTGGATCCCTTCACTAAATAAGACTATATTGCACCAATAAAATAAGTAAATAAATATACAGGGAGATTCAAAATATAGAATTCCCTTTTTTCACAATTTGACAGACCTGTATGGCTATCCTAGCTCTAAATAAATGTGTCTATTCTCCCTGGTCAATAATGAGCCAGTACATTTCCATAAGTCGGATAGTTCAGATGCTGCGGTTGTGTCATTAAGCAGCAGGCTGGCAGATGCTCTAGCAGGGAGCTGCAGAAGGACAATGAAGGAGTCCTATCTTCTTTCACTTCTGTTACAGCTTCCGTCCACAGGCCCTGAGTAGCACACCGGCAAGTCTAACCACTCCTCAAGTCTCCATGCTTCTGCAACCACATAAGGAAACGTGCATTTATCTAATAAAACTAAAAATATAATTGGGGGTTACATTTCTAACCTATCCTTGGATCTCTCAAGAACAATCATTGTTGACTAGATTTTTATAAAATCCAACTTTCAGCGAATGATTCGGTACCAACAGGAATATTTGTTCTACATATGTGCTGAGGATCAGAGGGGTGCCTGTTCATATGGCCAATCTCCAGCATGCCAGGGAAAGAAATTCCTACCGAAGGACAAAGTATTGTATGAATTTTTGATCACCAGAAGAAGCATGAGGAAAATGTCCCCCATAGCCCTCAGCAGGGAGAGAGAAATCCGCCTGTGATGAAGGTTTCTCAGAGGTAAAATTTGAGTCACACCTTCAGGAAGAGTAAGTTTGGTTACTGGGGAGCAGGGAGGCAGCCATCCCCAAACAGCAACAGAATGGATCAACAAGCATTGGGCTCCTCCCTAGCCAATGCCCTGTCAGCACGTGCTCCAAAAAGGTAGGTGGCCCTGTTCGAACTTGGGTATTATTATTTCTTCCTCCTTTGTGGAGAAAGAGTTGTAGCTGCGAAAGCAGGGAAAATAGAGTATTTTAATAAGGAAACTGAATTATGATGTTTTATACCATTAATAAAGATTAAATAAATGCTTGCAAATACAATTCTGATTGTATTTAATAGTCACATGATGTCCCTAGAAAGAATATCAACATGGTAGTATGAGATCTAGTAGAGAAAGTTTCCAGGTCCATCCAGGGCTGAACGAGATGAGTGATTTTATTTGCCTAGTACCTAGTAGGACTTGCAGGTGATTTTCCTCTTGAGTCCTCCATGCTGGGTTTCCACCTCTGCTTCTAGATGAAGAGAAGTGAGTGTGCAAGGCTCATTCTCCAAACTTAGTCATTGAAGTGTTGCACCCCAAGTTACAAATGGCTGAGTAGATGGGGTGTGGACTTGGAAACTTCCTTCCCTTCCTTCCCCAAGTAATCAATGCCGGCATCAAGGGCATGGTCCTTCTCTCATCCTTTCTGCTTTCAGCTTCCTCTTCTGCTTTTTCTTCCCTAGCCACACCCATGGGCGCATCTGTATTCTTCCTCCTTCCCACATTGCAGATGTGCTTCTGCGCCCATGGTGAGAACAGCTTTGGGATATTGCTTTTTCCTTTGTGGGGAAATCTTTTAAGGTTTTAGGATGAGACAGTATTTACAATCGTTTCTGGAATATTCCTGTGGATTCTGTATTTATCATTGTGCCTGGTCTCACATCCAATAATGAGAATTTTGCAAAACCAAAAACTATAATAACAGCAACAAAGATGGTGATTAAGTAAAGCGGAACTACCTGCTTAATAAATTCAATGAAATATTTAAGGAAAAATGTACCCTTCACATGCGATAGACCCCCGTTAAAAGACCACCTACTTTTTGTATTTTCAAGTCCATAGCTGTCTGCTTTCTACAGCATTTTCATTCTCAAAAATTAAGCACCAAAGTCTTTTTGTGAAGAAAAGTGAGTGAGAAACAAAAGCAAAGGAATGTCATTCTTCACCAAATAATTTAATTACTGAGAAATGCTTTTTGGCGAAACATGGTTTCTAGCATCTTCCATCTTCCTGCTATTTATCCATACTCTGGATTACCTCATTCATTAGTTCTGACAAGGGACTGTATTTGTATCATTGCCTGACAGATGTGTTACATGTTTCAGTCTTAAAATATTCTGCTCTGAGCTCAGTGCTGCATACTTGGGAGATGATGTTAAATCAGCCTTGGCAACACTCTGCTGTCACCATGCCAAATAACTCAGGGGAAAATGATAAGGGTATAAAGAGATCAATAAGGCAAGAGAATCCATGCTTTCAAAAGTAAGGGAAAAAAGCAAGAGAGACTATCAGTCAAACATTGGGATGTAAATAAAGCAAGAGCATGCCACGTTCGGGGCACCCTTACGCTACAGTGAGCCATTATCCTGTGAGTAGTAAATTTCTCTTATGTTTTCCTAACTCCTTTAATATAGGTCATTCTAAAATACAGCCATAAGATTCATTGGCACATTGATCAGTCTGGCGTTGCTCTTCCTTCCCTCCTAATAGAATGAAATGAGGATATGGCTGATGAATGTCGAGAAGGACAATTCCCAGACCATTCAGATGTGAGCAGCCACACTGGCGCACTCTCCCTGTGTGATGAAGATTTGTGTAACTCACATCTTAGTAAATATGAATTATGCAAATACATTTCTGCCCTTTAAAATGAAATTACTCAACAGGACCCTCATAAATGCCTAGTTGTGTTGGATTTTAGAAGAAAAACAAGCAAATTGTAGAAACTGGCCATTTGGAAATTAAACTCTTTATTGAGTAATAGGTACTCAGATGTGTATCAAGAGGCAACAGTTTTTTCAGCATGAAGCATTATGTTATTATAAATTTGCAATAATAAATGTAATATCTTATAAGCCCAAAACATTAAATTTTATAAATATTCAAAAATAGGATTTTTAAAAATGTGTTAATGGTTAAGAAGATTGTGAAACTGGTCCAGAACATTTTTCTTCAATTTTAAATATTTTTTTATTTGGTTTTTGTTTCTTTGACACTTAGTTGTGTATGTGGTACTGGGATTCAAATTTGGGTCCTTGCATATGCCAGCCAAGCACTCTACCACTGAGCCATGGCTCTAGCGCCCTGGTCCAAAACTCTTAAATGTTGGTGTAGGGAAGATAATCTGCAGGCTATGAAGAACATTTCAGGATTTTAATTCTTAACATGGGGATGAAGTGTGAAAATTATTTTTTTTTAAACTAGGGCTTGAGACTGTGTGTGGGACAGATTTGAGTGATTGGGAACAGGAAACACAAGTTGGAGATAGTTGTGTTAATCTATATGTGAAGCAAAGTTATAGATGAGAATAGAAACAACAGAATGAATGAAAAGGATGGGTGTGTTGGGGGCAAACTGGGAGGGAAGCAGAGGCAGAAGGTGGTGCTGCATAAAATGTATCCATGAGAAACAAACAAACAAAACCAAATACATGTATCCAGATGTTCAGAAACTGAAATGATACAGAGTTGTTCTGTCAAAACCTATTGCATGGGGCTGGAGCGGTGGCTCAGCGGTTTTGGTGCTTGCCTGGCAAGCACGAGGACCCGGGTTCAAACCCCAGCAGCACGTACACAACTGAGTGTTGGAGCAACTAAGGCCATGTGAAAAACTAAATAAAGTTGTTTCTCTCTTTCTCGGTCTCTCTCACTGTCCCTCTCTCTTTAAAAAAAAAAAAAAAAACAGATTGCAAAGTTCAAGTAGAACTTTAAGGCATAATGTAGGAAGAAACATTTATGCCATGGTCTGAGGCAGGACTTGGAAGTGCCCTTTAGCATTAGGCTATCAGGAAGGATGCCCCAAAAAGGACACCAAGGAACATGAAAAGGACACTGTAGTCAGAAAGTGGGAAATTTAGGTACAAATCAGAGATCACCTCTTGATGTGGCAGAGAGGTAGAATTTTCAGATCACTTGTTGGCTGAGGAAAAATGGAAGGGAGGCTGGAAATGTGCGTTAAGGGGTGAGAGGTAGCAGGTTTGCTTGGAAGTTCATTAAATTTATCCTTTAGGGATGCTTATTTTTTTCCATCCCCTTCCATGATTCTATATCTGATCTTGTATCATCATTTTAAAATTCTTTTCATTAAAAATAGCCAGTGGCTATCCAAACTGTATAAATTTTAGACCCCATAAAAGCCATATTCTTCCATCAATGTATTCCTATGGGTTTGGAAAATTTGCAAAGGAGCAATACCATCACCACAGATCACAGCTGGTTAAGACACTTGTCCTCTCCCACTCCAATTTCCCCATATGCACTTTTCTGCTTCTCAGGTGTTGGTGGGTAGTTTGGAATTGAGCTAAGGGTCAGTTAGGTAGAAGATGCTTTAGTTTGGATTTACTGGCATTTGTTTGTGTTCTGCTTCCTGTTCTGTGCTAGTTGCCAAGAACACTCATACTGCCCCAGGGAACTGATGTCCTGAGCATCGCAGAGGAACCTGCTGGGCCAATGTTGTGGTTTGGATATGGGTGTTACCCAAGTGCTCCTGTGTTAAAGTAGGAACACTCAGGTGCATTGATTAGATTATGAGACCAGCAAGCTAATCAGTACATCCTAATTTGCATGGACAAACTGGATCTATGGTGAAGCATGGCTGGAAGAGGGGGGTCCCTGGGGCCAGGTCCTGGAAAGGTACATCTTCCCTTTTCCCCCTCCTCCCACTTCCTAGTCACCATGATGTTCTGCCTCATCTAAGGCCCAGAGCAATGGAGTTGGCCCACCATGGACTGAACCTCTGAAAGCTTGAGCCAAAATGAATTTTTCTTATTTCTTATTTTTCTTTGTTGTTCTTATTAAGCATTATAGAGACAGCCACAAAAAACTGACTAACACATCAACCAAGATCCTGTTGTGATAGGAATGTGGAGTAGAAGTGTGTGGGCAAAAGAAGAAAATAGCTTTCATGAGCTATAGCCAGAAGATAAGTCTATGCAAAATTCTTCCAAAGTATTTTTCAAAACAATCCTAATGATTTATAAGCCATTGTCATTAACAAGTGATGAAGCTGAATAAATTTTTTTCTGTCCTACCATGCAATTAATCAGTCAATATCTATTAACCACTACAGGGCAGAGAGAATTATCTTTTTATTATATCTACAGAAAGTATTAAGCAAGGGATTGGGGATTTAACTCAGTGGCAGAGCACTTGTCCTGCATGAACAAGGCCCTGAGTTCGGTCCTCAGCTCTGAAAAAAAAAAAAAGAAAGAAAGAAAGAAAGAAAGTATTAAGTAAAAGCAACCAAACGGCATGAAGAATTAAATATGAGTAAGGAAGAGGCTTATTTTTCACTTTATTATATAATTTGTATAGTTGTTTTCTGCACTTTTGATATTTGTGTTAATAGCTATTTAAATTGATGATTTGTTGAAACTTTCTTTTTATTCTAAAATGCATTTATTTTGGAATTTTGTAATATATATATGTGTGTGTGTGTGTGTGTGTGTGTGTGTGTGTAACATTTACTGTTTTAAAACAGTTCTTCCAAATTTTAAAAACTTTGGACCCTACACAGCCTGGTGTGCCCGGTTGAAGGGGCATATTAATTTCTAAAATCAAGTAACTGATCTTAATCTCTGACTCATTCAAATACACTATTTTGAAGTTGAACATCTGTTATTTTCAAAATTCATGGCACTCACCCTTTTTGTCTTCATTCATTTATTCATTCATTCAACTCCTGCAATCTCCTAATTCTCTAATTATAATTAGGGAATATCTTAGTGGTTCTTACTTTAATGAAACATTTTAATATTCCCTAATTTCTTATACCCTAATTCCAGTAAAAAGGAGTGATTCCTTTTCTGTGTAGCATGTTATTTGACAAATATATTTAGGAAATATATTTATGTAGAGCTTAAAAGCTGATTCAAAACAGAGATGTTTGGTTCCAAATAAAATTACAGAAGAATATACTAAATTCAGGAGGATTGCTACAGGTAATATTACTTTATTTAGAGAGTTTTGGGAATTTTAACTGGTTTCATTTTTTTTTAAATGTCTTTTCAGAAGTATACAAAAGTATCTTTAACCACTGCCAATGGAAGAACTGTCTATCATTTATCAAAATGCCATTGCCAGCAAAACAAATGTTAAGTAATTATTTTTAGTTCATTTCATTCATGATGGAATACGTAGATGTCCCTTGGCTCACAGAAGGACCACCCACAGAAATCTGACTGTAAAATGAGCAAATTTGCAATGTTAGAGATCATTCTTTTTCTAGTTCCCAATTCTTCTGTGTTTTTAATAAAACATAATCAATAACATTAGTCGTGGGGCTATTGATGGGTCCCTGGACTTTTTCACATGGCCTTCGTTGCTCTGATACCTAGTTGTGTAGGTTAGTGTTGGGGTTTGAACCCATGTACTCGCGCATGCTGGGCAAGCGGCTGAGCCACCGCTCCAGCCCCTTGATTGGTCCCTAGAACCAGCAGAACAAATACAGATATAATTTTTATTTTCATGCAGTCCATAAATAAGTCTCAACTTTGTTGAACATGCTGGAAAGTGGTTAAGTAACTCACAGCAAATGGAATAGATGATATCCTTCTCAGTGTTCTAATGAAGGAAATGCAAGTGCTAAACATGCCTCTCCTTTGTCACGATCTGTGTCATCCCACAAGATTACAGATTGAGTCTACAGTAGAAAATGGTGGCCAAGACCAGGAGTGTGTCTGTTTGTCTTTCTCAAATTGCTAACAGATGACACTAAGTAACCTTGTCAGAAACTCTGTGCTGATTGAAATAAATGGCTAGTAGAATCCAAATAAATAAAGGGAAATGTGCCTTATTGTGTAGCTAGCCAGCTTCAGCATAAATGGCCGGCCAGGGCGTAGAACAGTGGGGGACAGGGGTGGGTGTGATAAAGCTCTACCTCCTCTGACTCTCTACACTGAACGACTGGTGCATTAAGAACGATTTCTGCAGTCCTCACTTTGGGCATCATTACTTTCCTCGGCTGGAATGAGAAGATGAATATCCGTGGAGGTCTGTTCCCACTGAACCATTTTTAAATGTTCTGCACATTTTTTCCCATGTGTGCTCATGGTGCCTTCTGGTCCTAGCAGCCAGGCAGAGCCACCACCAAATTAATTTTCTGCCTTCCTGTGGTAGTCTAGGTAACTTTCCACTACTCATGCATATGATCCCTTTCCCTTGCTTCGTCTTGTGGGACAGTAGCCTGTTGAATGGCACTTCTCTTGTGGTCACATCTGCAATGGAGTTCAGTGGGTGGATGCAGCTTGTACGCTTAAGAGAGCTGACTGTTACATGCACAGGAATTTTGTGACTCGGTGTTGAACTCTATGTGTGGGAATTATCCTTGTACTTAATGGCAAAAGTAGCAAAGCTGTTAATCAGGGTCTTGTGTTTTCTTCCTCAGAGACTAAGGCCACTAATCGAGTACTTTTCCCATTTTCATCTCCATTCCTGCCAATTTGCCTTCATCTTTATGGAGCAAACACTGAGGCTTTCTTTTGGGGGAGCAAAGAAATGGTCACGCATCACAAACTTGAGTGATTGTTCTTTAGAAAATTCTGTTATCCCTGTTCGCCAAGTTCCATATGGTATTCTTCAAAGTGAAGCAAAACAAAGCAAAACCATCCTCTGGAATATTGGAGGAGAGCAGTGATACTTTCAGATGTATAAATGTAACACTACCCCATTTTTATTCTATGAAATATTTGCTTCAGTTACCCTAGGGCACATATCATATAACTAGTTAAAAATTAAGGACATAATTAAAATGGAATAACAGAGCCATTGTTTACCCATAAAATATTCTTACAGAGTAAAAATTTTCAAAACCTAAGTTAGTGTCAAAAGCTACAAATTTAGTATTTTTTATTTTCTGCATAAAATTTCCTTTTAGTTAAGTGCATAGACATTTATTAATTTGGTGTGTTATTTAACCTATAAACTTTTTCTATTGGCAATGAGATATATCTTTTTTAATGATATTTTAACCATTTATAAATATTTTCCCAGAATGTGTATGCTTTAAGAATGACTTCCACTGAGAGAATTTACATTTATTTTTAAGAAGTTCTTCCTAGGGTCTTGTTATTAGTTTATCTTAGGGCAATTAATATCAGTGGCTATAATTGAACTAAGTGAACCTAAGATCTCATTGAAGAAGGACTTTTCTTGACTTATAATCTAGAGAAAATTTCAGCCTGAAAATCATTGATGAACTTTTTCCTTTGTATCACAACAGTTTAAAACAGGGAAATCAGGGTTCATCTAGATCACTCCATGAACCAATATACCTGCTACTCAAAAGAAAAGAACAATAGTATTCATGATGACAATGATTATTACAAAAAATGATTTAGGATTTATGTAAAGGCAATATTCAGCACCTATGGAGTTACCTGCTGGGAGCAGATTTTATTATTTTACATGCAATTATTTGATATGTTTAACTATCTTCTGAGGAAGTTATTGTTACCATTTTCATGGGTAAGGAGACACAGGCAAAAGAGATGAGTTTATTCTCCCTGATGTAAGAGTGCTAGGAGTGTCTTCAGGTCTAAGTTCTTGATCACTGTGTAAAGCCAGTGATACTCCCTTCTCCCGGAGTCTTGGGAGAGTTGCAGACCCAGGGCAGACACCTTCTATGTGCCAAACTCTGAAGCTCAATCACTTATTTGAAAATAGACAAGAGTAATTTGTATAAGAAAAAGCAGAACTGCATATTATTAGGGATGCTTTATTTAGTCTCTAAAAGAAAGTCTCCAATAATGAAACAACCAGAAGATATATCAGAAATTGGATGTACCCATGTTACTGTGACAAAATCTCTAAGGGACAAGGTACATTTTACTTAAAATGTTGAAAAATGAGTCCTCTTAGGTGATAATAATTATGAGAAATAGAAATCTGAATGTGTAAATATCTAATACATTTCCAATTGTAAAAATTATCATAAATTTGTTAGTAATATAAAATACTTAATATTCATTTTATGGCCTCATAGTTACCATATCATGGGCCAAAAACATAATAATGTTGAAAATGTATTTATGGGAAATTCTCCACCCAAGCGTTCCTTTTAATTTTTATAGTGAAGGAATTACTTTCCATGTATTAATTGCTGTCACATTTTTGATCTGTGCTCTGACATTGTCTTCCTGAGGAAATTACTGTGTTTTATAGTCCAAATTTCTTAGACTTAGGACTTTAAATGCTTAGGTTCTGTTCACATTTAATTTTGCTACATCAATAAAATATGAATGAATTGGCTAATAAAACAACAAAACTCCTTTATGTCATGGAATATAGGTTATTGTTTATGAATTTGCTGAATTGCCTGCTAGCTCATTGTAAGAAGGCGTTTTCACTCATTCTCCCTCTGCTTTTTCTTCCTTGCCTTTGTTCTGTTTAGAGAAAAGATGGTGGAATGGTATGTTAGGTAGAGGTGCGAATGTGGGGTTCTCTTTGGGGATTGGGGCTGTCTGTGTGAGGTAGATGTTGCAGAATTGAAAATGTGGAGTGGACAAAGCGGGAACATTGTCCAACAGAAACAGGTGCATTTTTTTCCTGTACCAACAGTGCATCTCAAATGCTCACTCTCCCCCTTTGGTATTTAACAATTTTACAATACATTTAAAATTTGGGGGTTTTTATTGTTGTTTGTTTGTTTGCTAAAAACAAACAAAATACAACTTATTCCTTCAACAGATTGTAATGTACGGCCTGGAAATCTCTTAGTAATATCCACTTTTGGCCAGGAGAGCTATCAGGAGAAAGAGGCTTTATATGCCAAAATCCAGACCCATTCCTCGGGTGTAAGAGGAAGACTTAAATAAGTAAGGTTTCTACTGAAGGGAAAGTAATTGCATTTAGGAAGAAAGAAAGGGAAACTGGGCGCACTCTTTTCCTAGCACGAGTAGACACTGTCTTTGAGTAGCCTAGAGTGGGAGACAACACCTTGTGACTATCAGCATAACATCAGCACTGCCCAGCTGAGCTTTCAATGATGATGAAATGTTTTCTGTGTGCTTTTGGACACAGCATCAGTCCCCGTGTCTGTTTTTGAGCATTTGAAATATTGTCAGTACAACTGAGAAATTGAAATTTTAATTTAGTTTAATTGTAGTTAATCATATTTAAATTTGAAGAGTCATACGTGACTATCATAGTATACACTGGAATTAGCTGGGGTGAAGACATCCAGCTTCAGGTCTTGGCTATGCTCTGAGAAGCTGCATGAGCTTGAAAAGTCATTTAACCTCCATGAATCCCAGTACGCTGTTTTTCAACATGGTGATAACATTAGTACTTACTTCCAAGAGTTTGGGGATCAGGAAATAAATCAATGAATATAGAACTGTGTATTAGAACTGTATTTGGCAAAGCCAGGCATGGTGGCACATGCTTGTAATCTCATCAGCTCAGGAGGTTGAGGCAAGATGATTGCAAGTTCAAAACTGGCCTCAGCAACTTAGTGAGGCCCTAAGCAACTTAGTGAGACCCTTTTTCAAAATAAAAAATAAAAAGCGCTAAGAATGTGCCTGAATAGTTGGTACCTGGGTTCAGTCGTTGGTACCAAAACAAAACAAAACTGTGTCTGGCATGGAACCTGTGCTCAATAATCACTAGCCATTGCTGTCATTATTATTTGATAAGCTTTTATAGATTTTAATGATTGAAAAACTGAAAAATCATGGAAATAAAATAGGGCTAAAGTAAAAAACAAATGGAAGAGAGAAAGAAAATGTGAATGAAATAGAATTGCAGGTTGTCCTAGAGGGGTAGATGGGATTTTGATAGAAAGTAATTGCAAGGTGATCGTAGAGATCATAGAGTCATATTTTTGCTTTTGGAAAATCCAAGATTAATTTTGGGTCCTGGTTTGATTATTCATGTCTCCTACCTTTGCTCTAAATTGTGGCCCAGTTTGTAGAGACACCCTAGAATCAAATGAGGGAGTATGGCCCAGGCTTTTTAAGTGTAGGGAAGAAGATAAAGTGAGGTATAGATACAGATGTGCCGATGTGGTTGAATTGTAAGCAGGGGTAAGGAGAAGGAAATAAGTTGCATGTGGACCGGAAGCACAGACTTGGGATCAAAACCTGGATAACGAAATTAAATATGATACATGTCACTTAAATGATTATTGCACTGGACCTGAATCAACATATATGCTGTTTCAAAAAAAGTGAAATTCTCATTTAATTAGAATAAAAACAACATTGATGTATTAAATAGCCTTATGCTATTTGCTGGTTAGCTTCCTATTATTGATAGCTTTTATAAAAAAAAACCACAAATGCATTATTTCTGTCACTTCTCTTCTAGCAGTAACCAAATCCTTAATGTGATTTGCTAACATGAAAGTTAGTCTATCAAGTGGGAAAATGGCTCATTATATCTGCAGCCATGACTTTCACCATGGAAGGAGGAAACTTCGAAAAGATTTCTTAAGTTGTAATGAAGTATTATCTCCGTGTATCTCCTGGTGGTTCTTTTTAAACTAAACTTACTGATCTCTGTTCTACTGAGCAGGGCATACATAACAAAGCTAGGGGAATTAATTGGTGATGATATTACCAATTGTAATTTCAGAGAGAAAGAGAGAGACCAATAGATTGTGAAACAGGATATTATTAAAACAAACAAAATTGGAAAAAAGAGGCAAAAGAGGAGGTTACGGGGGTAAATCAAAGTGAAAAATCTGTATGAGATCCCAGACTGTTAGCCTCTAATGGAATTCTTTACTCTTTGGGGCTTTCCCCCGTGTCTAGGTGTGCATTTAAAATTGAGGGGCTGACTACTGATGTCACAATCCCCTCCCCCAAAAAGGTTCCGGAGTCTTACGCTGGGCTTTCCCCTTTCACCCCGTGGTTCTAGTCCATCAGGAAAGCGGGCGTTTGGATTGATCTCTGAGATCTTCTCTGGACAAGCACAGCAGATGGTGCTCTCAGGGATTATGGTCACTTTCAGTATCTCTGAAATGTGCTGCATGTAGCAATCATTAATAATAGTGTAGCTGACATCGTAATCACCTCCTGGGGAACCAATCAGGCTCTTTTTTTTCCCAAAAGGAACCTATAGTTATCAAACTTAAAGTTGTGGGCTATTCGGTTATTTTTAAAAGTATAGACATGACTTTTTAAACTAAGGCTATAAGCATCTCAAATTTGGAAGTGTGAATTAATTTTGTATTTTTTCTTTTGTAGAGGAAGTTGGGGAAAGGGGAGACGATATTGGCATTTGGAGAATTGGTAATCTTTGTAAAAGCCATTGGCATCCTTTATAGCCACTACTCTTCTCTATCTTGTCAATTTACTAATGAAATTTCTTTATAGGTGCTTGAATTGAACAATAACTAGTTTGCTTGTGCTTCCAAATTCCATGAATTTTAAAATGTCATTTAATATCTAAACCTCTGAATGGAATTAAATGACTTTAATTTAAGCCTATTTGTAAATAGCATGGAGCACTGTGTGATTGTGCAATCTGCTGAGGATTTTTAAACTAATATATTTAGAGCAAAAGCAAATCTCATCCTATCAGAATTTTAATAAAAACTAGGTAGCAATTTGTAAATACCTTGAAGCTAATTAGCTATTCCATCCAAAATGATTGTTTTATCACTGCCTAGTTACTATACTTTGGTTCTTGATGAAAATGGCAAATCACATTTTTAATGACATAATTTCATTTTAAGTATATTGGCTCCCAAGCTTTGAAAAAATAGATAATCAGCTCTGAGATAAAAGATCAGCTCTGATACTACTGCCTTCAAGGTAAGCTCCTCCAACCAGAACAGAGGGCGTAATGTTCATTTTAAGGATTTGCTTCATAATGATGATGACGAAGATGATAATGATGATGGTGTTGATGAAAAAATGAAAGCGAATATGTTTATGGGCTTTGGCCTAGCATTGTGATAAACATTGCATATGCAATTTATATATTTTAGCCTCACAGCAGTCCTATGAAGTGAGATAATCATAATCCTGCTTTTACTCAGGACAAGAGGTTTAAGTGTCTAGCTAGTGGCGGCACTGGCTTCACTGCGGGCAATCTGGAGCTCTTAAGCTCCACGTTATGGCAGTTGACAGCAGCTATTACCTAGGCCCATTGACAAGATATTCAAATTATGGCCTTTTTTTGAGCAGTTTCATCCTTTATTGCTCATTTTCATATCTGAGCTGTGGGTAGGAAGAAAGAGGTAGGGCAGGTTTTCACCAAATTTTATTATAAAATGCATAATTGAAACAATTGTTTTCTATAGTCATATTCCAGATAATGGACAGGCAATTGCCTAGCATAAAATTGCAAAGCCATAATGCATGTGGCTCATGAAACCATGGCTACAGCTGCATGGCTTGCCTTAAACATCAGTTTACCACATTTGTTATCGCTTGCATGGACACGACTCAAATTCCCCTTTGTTGGAGGCTATTAAAGACACACCAGTGACTGGCACAGTTCTCGCTGTGTCCACTCTCTTAAGTCATAAGGAGAGGTCTTCAGAAGCAAGGTTACGTGGAAATTGCGTGGTCTGGGAGAAGAATCCTATAGCCTGCGCAGCATTATCCACTGAGCAATGGACTGCATGTGTGCGTGCAGGTTAAATAATGTATGATTTAAGACAGGACTGTGGTTTGTATTCATTTTTGGATAGTAAAAGAGTTGGCACATCAATCCCATGGGAGACTTTATCCAGGGCTTTACCCTTGAGTGGATAAAAAGAGTACAAATTCTGTTGCACTGGAGATGAATAAAAACAAATTGGGGAGACCATCAGCAGAACAGACTGCAGTATGATGGAGTTCAAGGCTACTCCAAAACCACCAGACCAACTGCCTCCAGATCCTGCCAGCAACCAGATGACGGCGAGAGGACTGACCACAGTTTGGCAAGAAGGCCCTGTGGTTCCCAGCCAAGGGGAATTGCATGCAAAAATATTTAACATTCTCTTTGTAAAAGAGTTATGTTTTCAATCAGAGGGAGAAGTATGTTTCAGACCTAGTCTGCTGCAAATGAAATATGGCATACTGACATCTTGGTAACAGAGGGTGGAGGTGTAGGGGTGAATGCCATACACCCTCGGGGTTAAGAAGTTGAACTATGGTTTAGTGGTGGGATTTTCCAACTAAAATGAGTTTTACTTAGTCCATGGGATAAGTATCATTAATACAGATGGACCCTTTCAAAGGGGCTGAGTTTGTTTAAAATGGTGATTCTCAACCAGCGGAGATTCCCCCTTCTTGCTCAGGGGACATTTGGCAATTTCTAAAGACAGTTTTGATTGTCACAGCTTGCAGGGAGGGCAATGCATCTGGCATCGAGTAGGTAGAGAACAGGGATGCTATTAAATATCCTACAATGCATAGGACAACTTCTTATAACAAATAATTATCCTTGCCTAAAAATCAATGATCCAAAGTTGATATATTACATAAAAGATGATTTTTTATTATTTTCTTTAGTCTATTGACTTGTGAGTGACATTCATTAGATTTTCTGAATGCCCCTTGTTAAAACTAAACCAAACCAACATGACTCAGATCCCTCACCAATCTACCTCCAAAGTACATGTACAGGGAAAAAAATAACTAAGGTCCCTGCAAACCTACACAGAGCCATGCTCTCTATACTGGGTTGATGCAGTTTTCAGACTTGAAAAATGAGGCATCTTGACAAAGTACATGGAGTGAATCAGCTGTGTGGGCTGATCTACAAGCCAGTTCTCTTTCCTGTTATTAAATAACAAACCATGAATCTTGACAAATGAATCCACTTGTTGGACATCATTTGAAAAACTCATAGCCTGCCTGGTTCTGATGGTGACTTCCCCTTTGAAATTAAATTTTAGGATGGACTTCATTTACATTCTGATAGAGGGAAAGGGCTGGTTAACCTCCGTTTTCATGATGTGCTGTTTATCACCATCTCCTCTATCTTCTGCTCAGACTTGGATGAGGCAGAACTTTGTCAGGTCTCATGCACCATGTTGATTGTGAGAGAGCATTTACATTTATTGGTGCTCATTAAGAGGTGACGTTCTGTCATGCTAGGAGGGATTGCAGGACAACTGGAGTCAGTCTCATTGTGTTGAAATCTGGGCCCCAGTTCTGTGAACTTCAGGAGGTCCTTTACTCTTTTTGAACCAAAGTTTCCTCATTTGCAAAATGAGACTCCTATCATTTGCCTCACTGAGCTTTTACAAAGATAACATATGAAATGCTGACCAAAAACAGAAAAATGTTGCCTATAATTCTTATTTTAAGAATACCATCTTCCAAAATAGATGCCAAGTCATTTTACTTAAATTCCTAATAAAGGACACTAGTATGGATGCTGTGATTTGCAGCCCCAATATGTGGTTAAGGAGCTTTAGCCCTGCTTATGGAATCCCTAACCCACCCTCTCCTAGCAGTGTCACCTTGAATAAATGTCTGAGAAAAATCTACATATTTGCATACCTGCCAAACAACTGAGGCTGCCCAAGAAGTCCTTCAGTCAATGTCATCCAAAGCCCCACTTCTGAAAATCTGCCATTCTAACCCTGCTGACACTGCAAACTCATAGCAATCCCTTGCCCTGTTACAGCGCAGCGCTACAGTGTTCAGTAACCCCAGACTGTAAGTCCTCCCCACTCCTAAATAGGATTTATAGAGTGTGACTTTGAGCAATGTAGCAAAGCCAATTTTATCTGAAGGAAAAAAAATTTTTTTACTAACATTTTAAACTCCCTTCCTCAGTAGCTCAAAATGATTTAAAAGCTAATCAATGATAAAATTCCAAATGCATCTTGAGACAAAGAACTGAGGAAGGAAGCAGAGCCACTCTAATAAGGAAAGTGGCTGCTGTGACCCATTAACCCCTAGAGATTATTGAGGCTCCTTTTTTTTTCTTTCTTTCTTTCTTTCTTTTTTTTTTATTTTTTTTAAGATGCCGTAGTAGTTTGCTCATCTGTCTTCGGCAGCCCAGGCATGCAAAATTGCTTTTGCTTTTCACAAATTAATTCATTTAGGCGCATGCATTTGTCAGGCATTCCGGGGACCTTCTGCCACAGTTGTGTTGATTAAAGAATGTGTATTTTGAAAATGGGTGGAGAGGAAGGAATTTATAATTCTTAAAACCAAAGAATGATTTGCAATGCTGATGGCTATCTGAATCACAGTGCATTAATAACACATAAATGAAATATTAAAGATTAGGAAGAGTCCCTCCGTTGGGTGTTGGATCTGTGGATTGATCGGCTCAATAACACAGAGGTGTCTAACTCTTTCAGCAGAATTTCTGGAAATCAAAACCAGAATATGGCACGAAAACCACCTTTTGTTGTGACTCTTTTACAAGGGCCTTTGGAGTCTACCCTTTCCCCAAAACCTGGTGCTTCCAGCCTCAGTTACCAAGAACTCACCTCATTTCCACACACACAGTTGCCTGGTTCCCTGTCCTCAGCTCAACTTTGGTCTGCCTTCTACTGATTCTTTTTTTCCAAGTGAATACATAGGACCCATCTGAGGGCACATTTATTGTTTTAGGCATCATGCAATTTACTAAATGGTGTTCTGGTTATGGAAATGCTTGCAAAGCGCCCTGGGGGGAAAGAGAATTAAGCAAACACATGTATTGATCATGCTGTAGGTGCTGCTCTCTCATTTGATCTGTGCAGGGCTCAGTCTGAACTGGTCCATCTGATCTGTGACACAGACAGCTGGACACATTTTTCTGACTCCCTGGTGGTTTTAAAGGCTATGTAGTGGGAAAAACTGCTTTAAACAAAGTCTCATTTTAAAAGAATCCCGGAGTACAGGATGGAATTCAAAGAATTTGGAGGGAGGGGAGGTGAAAGTGGTAGTGAACGGCTTTAAAAAGGCCCTGGGAATTGTACAAAGCACTTAAGAGACATAAAATATGAATATCACATATCCATTGCAAGAAAGAGGAAGCCCCTTTAGTGAGCACATGCTGAACACCTACTGTGTGCGGGATTTGTAAAGAGAAAAGCTTAAGAGTCAACGGGTGTCTGAGTAGTCGAACAGAATTCTTTTAGGTCAGGAAAGAAACCTGAGCTTCACGCAAATATTAAATTCCAAAAGGCAACGGATACATGCCATTTAATCCAAATAGAAACAGAAAATATCCTCCTATGTAATTCATTTTAGAAATCTACCACAAAACATTGATACTAAATTAATATTAAAGAAATGATTGAGAAAAATGTTTATTTCAGAGCAGGGAAATGGCAGCTCTTGAATTTGCTCCTGTTGTATTTGTTCTCTTATTTCCCCTTCCCTGAATTCTTGGCCAGTTTCTACTTTCATTAGGTACTATTTTATTTTATTTTATTTTTTTGGTATCAGGGATTGAACTCAGGGGTGCTTAACCACATTCCTATTCCCCCCCTTATTTTTTTTTTTTTTGAGATGGGGTCTCACCAAGTTACTCAGGGCCTCGCTAAATTATTGAGGCTGGCTTTGAACTTGCAATCCTCCTGCCTCAACCTCCTGAGCTGCTGGGAGTACAAGTGTATGCCACCACACCCAGCTGGGTTATCTTTCCCAATCCCATATTCCTGCTGTCAACCAGAGGCTTCAACTAGGAAGCATGAGAGAAAGGAGAGCAGAGAGAGGCTGGAAGCCGTTCTCCAATCAGATGGTATAGACCATGGCCTAGAGAAGGAATGTGAATTCAGAGATAACAGTGCAGGTTCTATCTCAGATTTAGGATGAGGGAACAAATGAAGCCAGCACAAAGTTTTCTAGCATGGAAGCTGGGACGAGGCAACAGCATGCACTCAGACAAATGGGGTAACTGCAGTGAGTATTGGGGTGGGGATCTGGGAAATGGGAAAGCGGCTACAGAGCGCTACACTTTGAGGTACTCAAGCTGCCAGGCGTCATCTTCTAACCACTTAATATGGACTGCGGCAAGCACAAAATCCTGGAAGGTGCAAACTGATCCCTACAGCAAGAGCCAAGGCTGGACACTGCTGAAACTTGGCCTCCTCTCTCTATAAGTACTGGGTTTATCCAATGTTTGTGGCACAAGGTGCAGTCTAAAGTTGTATTAAGCACCTACTGTTTTTCATGCACGAGGTTAGGTACTATTTATATAAAGGCTGACATATCCCCTGACCTAAGTGAACTTCCAAATTAGTACTAGAAAGAAGCATTGGATAAATGAACCAAAACCACATTAGCTAGACTAAATATGCTGAAAGCTAAGAAGGAAAATAACAGTGCTGTAGAGTGAGACATTTTTAAAGAATGGGTAAGAAAGCTGAGTAGAGTTGGGCAGGTGGAAGGGTGGGAAGTTCCAGAGTAATGGAGTGTGATCCCAGAAGCGACTGGAAAGGTAGTCAGGGTCATGCAGGGTTCTCAGGAAGGCTGGTAAGTCTAGAAGTAGCCTCGGTTCAGTAGGAAGCCACTGCAGGATCCTAAGGGTGCAGCTTGCTGTGCTGAAGGACACATCTGGCTCCATTTCCAGATGTCTCACTACTCACTGGACCCGCCAGACCTGTCCATTCGGGCATGCTGATTATATTGCCTGAAGATTCTATTCAGGGTGACAGCGTAGCTCTTCTTCACTTCCTCCCGTCAAATTATCATACCATCCCTTAGCTTCTTTCCCTCTTTCCATGGCAGAAGGGGTTAAGCAGCTCGACACCATCTGACTATATATATATATATATATCCTGCCGCAGCGATCAGTTTCCACCTTCCAGGATTTTGTGCTTGCCCCAGTCCATATTTTCAAGTGGTTATAAGATGATGCCTGTCGGTTTTAGTATATCCAAGTGCAGCACTTTCATCCATTCTCCCATTTCCCAAATATATGTATATTTGCAACTGTGCCCCAGATTTGCTGCTTGATGAATCCTAACCTCCCAACCTTGGTAGATGAGTTTATCAGATTAGAACCCAGCCAAGTTTCCCCACTCGGATCTTGATGAAAATGGTAATGGTGTTTTTACTAACATTCTGGGTATAATTGAGAAAACCTAGCACAGATATACAGAGTACTATCACTGGCAAGACAGATTCCAAACCCAAATATTAACATTATTGCTATTCTTGCTAATATTTATTATGCAGTTACTAATTACCAGGAACCATTTTATTTGCATTAGCTCCCTGAGTTTTTATAAAGGCTCTATGATATCAAAGAGTAATATTTTTATCTTCTTCATATTAATGAGATCAAAGCATCTCAGAGAGGTTAAGTCACCATGTAAAGGTCACACAGCTAATTAAGAGACACAGCAGGGATTCAACCCAGCCAGTCAGGGTAATTTGAAAACTTTGAAGGATATGCCTGAATGAAAAAGAATTAAATCATATTGAGTAAATACATTTACTAATTCTGGTGTGTATAATTATAAACACTGTCACATCGTGTATTCCAAGTTTCTGGGAGTCAATTCTTATTCTCTTTGCCATTACATGGTGATGGATTAAGACAGTGTTTCTCTAATAGGGGGCGAACCCCACATGCTGTCTGTCTTTCATACAAGTCACATACAGCATGAAGAAGCAGTTTGGGAAGCAGGAAGCAGCTGAGGTGGATTCACTCCATTCATTCATTTGTAGAATCACTACTTATGGAATGATCTGTGTATGTTGGGACTTGTGCTGGAAGGTAGTAAACAAAACAACACTAGCAAGTTCCTTGAAAGTGAAGGAGGGAGCTGAAGAGTAGAGGCACAGCAAAGGTGTTTAGCCTTTGGGGTAAACTAAGACCAGGGCCTGGGTGCAACGGGCTGTTTGCATCAGAGAGGGAGAAAACACGCTGCTGAACAGGTGTTGGGGCTGACGGTGTGATCAGGGAGAAATTAAAAAACCTGTGCTACTGCCAGGAGCACCTGGTAACTTCTTTTTGCCCCATCAACAGTTGACTTATACCTACCCAGCTGGAAGGCTAGGGAGGAAAAGGCAATATTGTGCCCAGAGAGCACCACGGGGCTCCGCGTGTGTGAGTGTGTGCACGTGCGTGTGGTCAGCAGGGACTGAGCGGCCCGCCTTGCCCTGGAGCTGTGCCGCTGGCTTGTGAGCAGGTGTGCTGGTTTTGCTGTTCCAGTAACAGCTTTTTCTGTTTTCAGCAGTCGTATGCACCAGCTCCCCACCCCATGGCTCCTCCCAGCCCCAGCACAAACAGCAGCAGCAACAACAGCAGCAGCCACAGCAGCGGGGAGCAGTTGAGTAAAACCAACCTGTACATCCGAGGCCTCCCGCCGGGCACCACCGACCAGGACCTCATCAAGCTGTGCCAACCGTAAGTGCCCTGCTTGCTCTCTGTGCCCTTCCCAACTCCCACGCTGCCTGTGTGGCGGCTCTTGTGACTGGTGTCTCAGTGAGGAAGACTTGTGGGCGTCCCAGCCTATCTCAGGGAGTGGTTTTGTTGAGTCCTTGTCCTGGAGGTGGAGGTTCTTTGCAGAATGCACAGGGGTGCTGAGTGCCGCCAGAGTCACACGTGGGGACCCCAAGGACGAAAAGCAATGGCCCAGCGGTGCTCTCAGTGCAAGTGTTTGGGAGTGTCAAGGATGAATCGCATGAGATAAGCTGTTCTTACGGAGAGTTAGTGATGGACCTTAAAAATCACCAAGTGGGCTGGAGCGGTGGCTCAGCAGTTTCAGCGCTTGCCTGGCAAGCACGAGGACCTGGGTTCAAACCCCAGCACCACGTATGAAACTAAGTGTTGGAGCAACGAGGAGCATGTGAAAAACTAAATAAAGTTGTTTCTCTCTTTCTCTGTCTCTCTCACTGTCCCTCTCTCTTTAAAAAAAAAAAAAAAAAAAAAATCCCCAAGTGTTTGATTGCAAGATGGTTATCTCCTCTGAGCCCAAGTGCTTGCTAAACACACCAGGCCAAGTCATTGGGGAATTAAAAAGGTAATCCTGTAGTTTCCTTGAAAACATCTATCAACCAGTCCAGTGAAGCTATGTCCCACCAAAGCCAAGAACCACACTCACCAACAAGTTTTATATTTGCTAGGAAGTGTGGAAGTGAGAAAAATCTTCTTCCAACTTTTTTTTATTAACGTATTATCTACCAAAACTTACATCATTACCCTCTCATTTCTGTGCAAATACATTAAACATACTTAAGTTAAATTCCCATCTAAATTAATAATGAATAATTAATTAAGAATCATAGACCTGGGGCTTGAGCCGTGGCTGAGTGGTTATGGTGCTTCCCTCGCATGTGCAGGGACACGGGTTCAAACCCCAGCACCATGTACATGGAAAGCCAAATGAAAAACTAAATAGAAATTGAAACCTCTCTCTCTCTCTCACTGTCCCTTTCTCCATTAAAAAAAAAAAACAGAATCATAGACCTGCATTTTTAGATTGTTATCCAACTCTTCAAAATCCTATCAGTGCAGATATTTGTCATTGTTATGCCTTTGCTAGTTGTTTTTAAATTCAAGGAAAATATTAATGGCTCTTTTTGTCTTTTGCAATGCTCTACAAGAAGGCTGAGAGAATATTTATTTTGTAAATTTTCCAATCTCTAAAATATTGTAAGAGTAAAACACAACAGGCAATATATATTTGCCTTTGTTTTGAATTTGAGGTTTGGGAGTTCATATCAAAACAACAGAAACTGGCAGATAAACCAATACAAATACATAACCATATCATCAGTTAGCAATGCAGTAGATGGATTTGAGTGAAAGGCATCCTTTTGCTGTTGACTGTCTTGATTTGTGAAAAGGTAAGGGAGAACATTGGAAGATATTTATTTATTATCAAGAAACTGCTTTTTAAATTTTTTTATTAAGAAGTTGATTTATTGCACAATCACACATGCATATAAAGTAACAATATGATATGCATGCACTTGTTCCTAAACCAGAATTACCCCCATATCACCCGCACCCCAGTCTCTTGATTCTGCTTTTAAAAGAAAAATTTTAAAAATGCTGAGTCTGTGGTATTTTAATGCTTTTGGTCTACAATATGTTGGTGTTGAAAGTTGGCAGGTTTTTTTCTTATTATTAGAAAAATCAAAATTGTTTTGAAAGGTAAGGTGTTTGGACATGTGAAAGATGGCAGGCCTTATGACAGGCATTTTAGATGAAGTATCTGATTCTGATCTAAAACGAATAGTCATTATCCTGCATCTCATTCACAGAAACAAAAAAGAATTGTGGGTATTGAGGAAGGTTTTATCACTTTTGTTCTGTACCACTAATAGAGCTCATTGAATCAGAGAGTCCGGCCTAAGAGATTATGCTCCTCTAGATCTGGAGTGGAGCCCAATAGGATGCACTTCTAGTGGGCCTCCTGCTGTGGTGGATGCTGGTGGTCTCCTGAGAAACACTGGTCTCTACAGTGATAGAGGACCTCTGACTGTTTCTATTGCCTGAGGTTTCCCTTCATTGATGAGGACAGTTGGGGTGGAATCTTGGATTTGAAATCCTGCTTAGCCATTGTGTGCGATTGAGACAAATCATTTCTTAGTGATTTTTAAGGACATTTTGAATAGGTTGAGTTTGTTTTTATCCTAGGAATTTTTTTGGTAGTATCTGTGTTGCTCTGAAGCACAGTGATGAGTGTACTTGGGGTGATTGTTAAAATATTCAGGAATTTCGTGAGCCATTTGTTACAGACTTCACAGTTTGAAATGAACAGTGGTGGGAATGTTTATAACACAGGAATCAGCAAATCCTCCAAATCAGAACTTTTTCAAAATTTTTATTTTATTGACTAGCTGGTTTACAAACATACCACGGGTGTAGCATCATGCCATAAATCTCTGTCAACATCCATTGCTGCAAAGAATTGGCAGGATTTTATAGATGAAAGTATTACCTAAACAGCCCGTGTTGGCAGGAAAGAGATGTGGGGACACAGGACCATTGTTACTTAGGATGTAAGCTCTGTTAATATTTCCTAGGTATGCTTGAGAAATTCAAGGAATGCTAGGTGAACAGAGGGTGACCGTCACTTTCATACGATTGCTTGTTAGAATGATCTACCTCATGTTACTGTAATTGTAAAAATATTTGTGGGTTCTCGTTACTGAAGTGAACTTGGCCTGGTGTTTATTGATTACATTGGTTTTCCTAAAAAATTTTGGAGAACTGATGTGATGGGCAGCATAATATTGTAGAAATAAATGTGGACTGAGATGTTGGGCTTCTCGTCCTTGTGGATGGCATCAACTGGGTCTGAGGCTTTAGACAAATGACTTGTTCTCTCTTAACTTTGCTTTCTTCATTTATCAAATAATGGATTTGAACCCAATAATCTTACTTTTTTCCCCCACTCTAAAATTCTTCTATGTAACTGAGGGCTTTGTTATCGAGCATGAAAACTTGTTCTGGATCACCTTTCATATCTTCTCCAGTCCCCTTTATGGTGTTGACAGGTCTACACCTGAACCAAGTCAGCTGCAGAGTCTCATTATAGCTTGTGATGGTTTTAGTAAGAGACCAGTGTAAGATATTTGTAAAATTCTGTCCTCTCTCTGGTAGTGTTTGGTCTCTTCATAGTTTTCATTGTTATTGTACATTAATCTTCTGAGACTGAAAATCATTCTGCATTCCTGTTACTCATCCAACATTTTAAAATAATTTCACCTAAAAAAACCAGTGTTTTTAGTTTTAAATGAGCTTACCATCAGAATCGACTTTCCATGATAATTCCTGTGAAATTATAAGTACTTTTAGAGTTAATATTTATTTTATTATAGGAAATGCAATATTTAATAACATTCATGCTAATAAAATAATAGAAAACAGATACAGTATAAAGGCATGGACATTGAATTTTCTGGCATTAGTATACAATATCCATATTAATGCTAATGAACAGCAAGAAAATGATATTAAAGAAAAGTTATTGCATTGTAAATATATAATATGAGAGCAAATCCTTATTAAGGAATTTTATTCTCATTCAACATCAAAACTCCTACATTCAGGGGCTGGAACAGTGGCTCAGCAGTTATGGTTATGGCGCTTGCCTGGCATACACAAGTACGCAAGTTCAAACCCCAGCACAGACGTACACAGCAAAGTGTCCGAGGAATGAAAGTCACATGAAAAACTAAATAAAAAATGCTTCTCTCTTTCTCTCTCTCTCACTGTCCCCTCTTTCTTAATATAAAACAAAAACAAAAACAAAACAAAAAAGAAAACCCACCCTACATTCAAAGGGCAAGTAAAATCAAAGAGAAGATGACATAATTTAAAAATAACAGATATGAAGAATGATTTTACTCTAGATAATCTAGTTATACCTATGTTTTAGGCAAATATATTACATTGTGTGTACTGTAGGAAATAACAAAGATTTTGTAATATCTACCTTCAGAAATCTCTGGGAGCATTATTATATTCCCAGTCAAGAAATCTTTACAGGAGTGGTGGCTCAGCAGTTACAGTGCTTCCTGCCACGTATGAGGACACAGGTTCAAATCCTAGCACCATGTACGCAACGAAGTATCAGAGCATTGAAGGCCACAGGAAAAAACCTAAATAAAACTTGATTCTCTCTCTCTCTCTCACTGTCCCTCTTGCTTTAAAACAACAAAAAGAAATCTTTACAGAGCACCTTTGACCTGTGTGTGTTAAGATTTGGTGGTGAATACAGATGAAGGCCTTAAATTAGCAGAGTTTGTACTCTGCTAGGAAAGTAAGCATTAGTTAAATAAACATATGAGTTGATATAAAATTGAAATTGTGCAAAAAATGAGAGACATGTCTTAAGATGGCTTTAACCATGGGATTAGGCCTAGCACTCTGAGGAAGTGACAACTGAGCTAAGATCAGAAGGATGAACAGGTTTATCTAAGAAAGGGAAGTACATTCCAAGCCAAGGGAGCCCCATGTGTGCAGAACCAGTAGGAGAGGGAGCCTGGCAACGATAAGGGGCTGGGGAAAGAAGAGTACAGGACAAAATGGAGTGGCCACAAAGAGGCACAAGACCAGCAAATATAGATCATCTTAGGAGCTGTGTTTTATCCTGCGAGCAGTGGAGGAAGCCATTGAGTTGTCATAAAGAGGAAAATGGCACAAAATTTTGTTTCAGAAAGATAACTCAAGCACTGGAGTGGTGGCTCGGAGTTTACGGTGCTTGCCTGGTGTGCGCAAGAACAAGGGTTTGAACCCCAGCACCCACATACACAATCAAGTGTCAGAGCAATGAAAGCCATGTGAAAAATTCAATAAAAATTGATTCCCTTCCCCCTCTCTCACTCTCTTTCTCTCTCTCACTCACTGTCCTCTATTAAAAAAAAAAAACTAATTGCACGGTGAAAAGAACAGATCCCATGGAAATGAAGGAACAGAGTAGATACAGTTGAAAGCCAATGGGAAGAAGAGTGATCTGTATTCAGAGAAGAGGGTATGATAATTAATGGTGATGGTGGAAAAATACTGTGTGCTAAAGGATGCATTTTGTCATATGCATTCATTTTTGCTATTGAAACACAAAGACCTTTGATGGGAGTGGTGGTGCACACCTATAATCCTAGTGACTCAGATGTCAGAGGCAGGAGGATTGCATGTTCAGTGCCAGCCTCAGCAACTTAGCAAGACCCTAAGCAACTTAGTGGGATCCTGTCTCAGAATAAAATATAAAAAGGGCTGGTGATGTGGCTCAAATGCACCCCTGGATTCAATCCCTTGTACCAAAACAAACAAAATGAAAAACAAAGACTTGAAAGATAATCAAACAACTCCAAAAGAAACAGCAAAGTAGCAGCAAGTAGAAACCAATTCAATTCCTCTTCACTTAATCACTGCTTCTTACCCAGTCAGAAATGGGTCAGCAATATGCTGTCCGACGTTTCATGGCTATAATATTAAGAACACTTAAGGCAGATATACTAAGGAGGAAAGCTCCAGTTGATTACACAAATCCATCCAGAAGATGGATTATCGGTTGGAGACCAGGAGTAGACACTTTGATCACATGCCCCCGATCTTATCACAAGAGGAGCAACGTGGAGATGGGAGAAGATGGATTTGCTTTAATAAAATGAGGGGCAGCATTGCAACTTTTGGAGCAAATTAAACTGTAGTGTCAGAAATTATTTTTCACATATTAAGTTATATTTCCCTCTTCAAGGAAATTGATGACTTCTGTTATATGATTGTGAATGTGCCTGAAAACACATTTAAATTACTCTTTAAAAATTTAAACCAAGTAGTAACCCTAATAGATAGTATGTAAAATGCAAAAACAATCATTAGTGTGTTTACATTTTCCACATCTACCTTATCTTTTATCTAACCATCCCTGTGGCTTTTTCATTTTAATTAATATAATGCCCTCAGAGAGCCCTGGCCAATTGCCCCCCCCCCTTCCATGTGATTAACTAATCTGGCCTTAATTAAAACAGCACGAAGGAACAAAGAGAAGGGTTCCTGTGATAAAGTGACCACGCAGCTGCAAGGGCTCCTTGCGGCAGGAGGAAAGGAAGCAGAGCGAATGTCTCATCCGGTGGCTGTGGCAAGCACATTCCGGGTCACCCCAGAAGGGCAGGAAAGTCCACTGTGCCACTCTTCAATTGTTTCCTGTAAATGTCTTTGCTCAAGTTCTGAAATCCAGGGTTAGAAGGAAATTATGAACATCGTCTTAAGATTTAACCAGAGAAGAAATACCCACCACGAAAATCCAGCAGAGCAAAAGAAGAGTGTGTATGCTTGAGAGCTGAAGGGTCGCCCGGGGAATCTCCCCGACTCTCACCCACCCCTGCTGCAGGCCTCCTTGGGGTGCGTGGAACACTGCAGAGAAGGAGCAGACTCAAGTGCCATCAGGACTTGAGTGCACAGTCCATTATATGCCGTGTCAGACAGTTTTGACAAATGCACCGACACAATCAAACCTTTTATCAATTTAAAAGTCACCTTGTCACAGTAATCTGTCAAACTGTTCAGATGCAACTAAAGGAAAACAAGCCATCATGCACTCAGGGTAACCAAGTAAATAAGAAAAATGGGACTGGAAATATTTTGTAGTTCTTTTTACTGTGTCATTGAAAATTTAAATGTTCCCTCTAATAAGACCTGAGGAAATTTACTAGTAGCTTTCTTCCACAAGCCAGACTCAAATTACACAGCTGCTTTTGAGGTGTTGTAAATCTACGTGGTGGGACGTGGGGGCAGGAAGTGGATTCAGAATCTTTGTACCCTGACTTGGTGTTTTGTAAAGGAGAGTGACTTAAAGATCCAAACTGGATGTGTGGATTCCTTGAGACAGCACATGTCTGACACTCGATTACATATGTTAGTTCAGATTTTGGCACAATTGTACTTGCTAATTATCTACTAGAAACCAGAAGCAGTATTTGATTAGGAATTGAATAATAGGCATTAATAATGCAGTCATCACTACACAGGTTAATACCTAATAATTAGCAGCATTAATTATACATTACAGGACATGTACTCTGCTAAGATTTTGTATCTTATTTTGAACATCTTTTTGATGTTCAAAAAGCCCTATGAAATAGGAATAATAATTTATGAATAATAGTTTAGTAAACTGAGGTTTAAAGAGGTTGAGAAATTTACATAAGTTTATATAGCCTCCAGGATTCAAAAATCTGTCTCCAATGCCAAAGCCCTTATTGATGACAACTAAAATATTCATAGAATAAGAACATGATTCATGGGTTCACAGATCCGAGAATGCCCCTGAGAATCCTACAGGAAGCTTTAAAAAGCAGGAAGTCTGAATGTCATCCTCCAGGGATTCTTATTTAACTAGTATGGGACCAGTCTGGATATTGGGGGTTATAAAAGCCTGCTCAGGTAATTCTAATATGCAGAAAAGTTTGAGAACCTCTGGAGTTAATGGTGCCCATGCTAATCAGAAAACATAATTTAATCCTCTGTTTTAACTTCCTTACTCTGACTTTCGTAAATCTAGCAATTTCATGGGATCTACCACTTTGTTTTCAATTAACTAGAAGACTTAAAATACATTTTATTGACAATTTGGGGATACTTTCAATTTTCTGATCACAAAACTAAATTTTCTTATTAGGAACATAGAAAAATCAACCCCAGGAATGGAAGTTTTAAAGAATGTCCTTGTGAGAATCTCATTTCCCTTCATCACATAATTGTCATAAATCTTTATTCAATACTGTACTTTTAAATAATGCTCTTATTTAATTAATAGTTTGGCAGGAAACTTTCTATTTTGAGTCATGTTGCTGAATTTCTTTGTATATTTACATTTTTCTTACTGATCAGTCTGGTGGAAAATGGTCTTGTGAGTCTTAAGAAACAATCCACATCTACCAGCATTTTGGGGGCATCCTAGAAATTATTGTCTGATTTTTGACATTCATTATTACATGGCTTTGATGAGAATATTCTGTTGAATGCAAATGTATCTCATTAAGCTATTTGAAAACATTTCGTTGAATTGCTGATAACTGAAGTGCTATTCCCTATTTATCCTAGGAATGAAGAAGAAGAAATAAAAATGAAACCATGGGCATACCCTTAACATGCTCTACCATGGTCTTAGCACAAAAGAGACAGGGTGCAAAAGGGTGTCAGGGACTCTGGGTGTGCAAATGAAGGACTAGAGCCTGAGGGGTGGGATTCCAGGCCTGCCGGCATCCTGCTGAATGCCTGAAAGCTCGGGGGACTTGAAATTCAAGGGCATGATCTGGCAAGTCCGGGTGGCATCCTGGATTTCAGTTTGTCTGGTGATTTTCAGATTGACAAATACACTTCACTCTTTTTAATCCTTATTTTATTTGATCTCTGTGACACCCCGTTGACCCCTCCTCTATTCTCAAAATTGCTGCTTCCACGGTTGTCACACTCCTCCTTCCTGGATCTCTTTCTACCTTTCAGAGATTATTCTTTCTAGCGTCCATTCCTCTCTCTGCCTCTGGCATGTTTTGGAGCTTTCCATAAGTTGGACATCTCAAATTTCACTTTACAAACTATCTATTCTATACTATGTAAATAACTTCAGTTATTCTGATGATTATTAAATGCACATATCCAGCCCATGGTTTGTTTCCAGCCCATGGTTTGTTTTTATCTCTAGATCTATATCTCATTATTCTGTAGACAATTTCAAATTTATATCCCAAAAACTATCAAACTCATTGTCCAAAGATGTTTATTCCTAGGGCTATTCCTTCTTTAATATTTTCTTTCTCCATGAATGGTACCAACATCCACTCTGTCATCCAAATAAAAAAAATTTAAAAAATTAAAAAAAAAACTTGGGTTCCTTATTTCTCCAAACTAGAATTAATTCCCATGGGATATAGGTCTTTTTTTTTTTTTTTTAAGTGGGGGAGAGAGTTAATTTTTTTCATCTGTTTTTCATGTGCATTTGGCAACATGACATATGACTCTAGTTTTCAAAGTGAAGCTTGGAGTAAAACAGAATGGGAATCATGAGTCTCAAATAGTTTTTAAACCCACTGCAATGATGAGATGATAGTATGGTACCTAATATGTGCTAGACACTATTTTTAATGTAAATACTTTGGATTGCATGTGTTCGTTTTTCAATCCTTATGCCAATTTCCACTTTATTGGTGAGACAAGAATGACACAACGGTGTGCCAAGGCCACACCACTGGCTATTAATTGTCAAGTCCAAGGTTAAGTTAGAGAGTTCAGTCGAAGAGTTCCTTCCCTTAACCGACATCCATGCATTGCAAGGAAAGTGTCCACAAAAGTCAATGCTCTGAAATTGTGAGAGGATGAGAAGCCACAACAGGAGTTTACAAAGGAGTAATCAAATCTCTGGCAGAAAGGAAAACCAGCAGAGCAGGAAAATGTCCCGCTACAGAAGCTGGGCAAAGGAAGCAGTTTAAGAAGGCAGAATGATACGGGTGTTGAATACTATTGAGAAATCGAGAACTCTACCCAGAGAAATGTTACACCGGAATGGGCAACGTCAAGTTAATGACCAACTTCACCAGGGAAGCATTTGCAGAAAGAGAAGCCAAAGACCCTTATAGTGAGACCTTCGGAGCACACACCTGACATTCCTTTCAAGAGGCAGTGCTTGCTTCCTTTTGTGCCACATTGTACCTAAATAGTCCCCTTTGCTTCCATTTCCCCCAGACTTTCTGAATAGCTCTGTATTTCCATCTCTTTCTTCATAACTGTCTTCTCCTTCCCCTTTTTCATTCCTCCACTATCCCTATCAAATTTCATGCCTTTCTTACCTGAAAACTTTTGAAGATGTAGATTGGTCCTGTTCATTTCTGTAACCCCAATTTCTATACGCTGCCAGGCACTTAAGTGGCAAGTGATAAATGCATAATAACTGAATAAAGCTCAGATTCATCTGTTATATAAAAATTTTATTGGCCATATGAAAGTTGTTACAGTGGGGACTTTGATTTAACAGCAAGAGGTATAGGGAACAGATTTTTATCTTGGCTACTAACTTCAACACAGTTCCCCTGGATTGAAAGAAGAATTTAACTCTCTTTTATTATGCAGCTCTCAAGGAGACTTTGGGAGGGAGACTCCAGGATAAATTGAGTCACGCATATTAAAGGGAACAAGTGAGGATCAATACCTCTTACTCACTGTGGCTGCTGAGACAAGAAATAACCATTTATTCTTTCCTGAGCCACCAGGTTTCAACTGTCAAACAGATCACAGTGTTCCACTGACTCTGCTAATTCCATAACTAATGCAAAGTAATTTGGTCTCATTGAATGTTTGCTGGAGAACAAAAAAGTCGTCTTTTTTGCTCTGTCGTTTTCCTACAGATTTCCTTTGTAACCAGTGATTTTTAGGAGCACAAAATAAGAGAATGTTGATTAAAAAAACACACACAAAAGATATTTGGCATATTAAAATACTAGCCTTTTATCTGAAAATTGGCAGTGTTGTATAATCTATGTATATTGTTTAATCATATGACTGAGAATAAGCTATAAGTACAGTTTTTTGTGAAAAAGAAAATTAAACATTTTCTTATCTGTTATCATTTTTATTGTATTTATAATACCAGTAGCTCTTGGGAAAAAGAGTTCTATTTTATACAGAAACTGTGCCCGTAATATTTTAGCAAAAAAATTTGTTATTTTAATTTTTAAGTCAGTATTATTAAGGAGTAAAATTAAACGCACTCATTTTAAGTGTAGGATCTGCTAAGTTTTGACAAATACATGAACCTATGGAGCTCCCACAAAAGTCCAGATATAAAATCGTCCCACCACGCATAAATTTAATATCATCCCACTAAGAGGAGAAGGGAAGCTTGATATGTGATGGTAGCGTGCAATTCTGTCAGTGATGGGCTCTAATTACGCATTTGCCGGCTGTGAAGCCTTATGACCAAGTCATCTAGACCCCATAAGCCTCACTGTGTTTGGTACATATTAAGCCTCTAATGAATGCCAGTTAATGTTATTAACTTACGAATTGGAAAATCTTTATTACGATTCATATTTTTACATAGCATGATTAAGTAAAAGTCATCTGCAATTTTAAAGGTTCTGCATTCCAACACAGCACATAATTTGGTTGTTATAGCACACTGTCTTATTTATTAACTGAGATTGTATACATATAACAATCCAGAATCTTTGTATCAATTTGTAGTAGATTATGGTATCTCTTCTATCCATTGTACAGTGCTATGTTTTATAACATGAACATTTATAGTAGCAGGATAAATATACACAATGTAGGCTGCATTTAAAATATAAAAATTAAGTCAGGAATAGTGACAAATAACTGTAAATCCCAACAACTTGGGACTTGGCAGGCTGAGGCTTGAGGATCACAAATTTTAGGCCAGCTTCAGCAACTTAGCGAGACCTTATCTCAAAATAAAAAGTAAAGAGAAATTTGGCAAAGTAGATGTTTACAAAATCAACACAGAAAAATCGAAAGATTTCCTATGCAAATAATGAATCTGCTTAGAAAGAAATCAGGAAAACAACTCCATTCACAACAGCCTCAAAAACAATAAATAAAATATCTAGGAATAAATCTAACCAAGGAGGTGAAAGATCTCTACAATGAAAACTATAAAACACCGAAGAAAGAAATTGAAGATGACCTCACAAGATGTAAAGACCTCCAGTGCTCATGGAAAGGTAGAATTAATGTTGTTAAAATGGCCATACTACAAAAAGCAATATACAGATTCAATGTAATCCCCATCAGAATACCACTGACATTCTCCACAGAACTGTTTTTAAAAAGTCCTAAAATTAATTTGAAAAAATAAAAGACCCAGAATAGCAAAAGCAATTCTAACCCAGAAAAGCGAAGCTGGAGGCTTCACAATAGCTGATTTCATAGTACACTGCAGAGGGGCTGGAGTGGAGGCTCAGCAGTTACAGTGCTTGCCTGGCATGAGTGAGGATGCAGGTTTGTACCCAGTACCACTTAAACAATGAAGTGTTGGAGCAACAAAAACCAGGTGAAAAAGTAAATAAAATATTGATTCTTTCTCACTGTCTCTCTCTTAAAATTATTTGGCAATAAGGGTGTGTGTGTGTGTGTGTGTGTGTGTATAAATATATATATATGTATGTATGTATATATCAGTGGTATTCTGATATTATATTTTATTCCTGAATCAACAGGTTAAGTTTAACATTAGGTTGAACACTTCCTTTTTTAAAAGTTTTCTTTTGTGTATGTTTAATAGATCTACCAGTAGTTCTTTAAATAAGCATAATAATTTAGAAACAGTACAATAGATGCCTAAATAATATCAATTATTTAAATATTTATTCATAAGACTCTAAATCCAGGGGCATGCCAAACTTGAGTTATATGGAGAGCTTATTACTGTTTCCTGTACAGTTATTCTTGTTCTGTTCATTAGAAGGATCACTCTCATGTCAAAATGCTTGTGACTCAAAGCGATTGTTTGTCAACTGTGTGTCCTTGAATAAGTTATACAACTACTCTGTTCTTAAGCATTGCATTATATAAAGTTTATATAGTAATGGCACCTCCCTTTTTTGAGTTATAAAAGTGAAATGAATTAACACTGAGAAAACACTTAAGGAAGGTTTGGCAGGGAGTGAGTGCCCAAAGACTTCTTTGGCTATTTTGTTCAAATGATTTCCTGCTGTGTGCTAGAATCAGGCATCACAACATACTATTCAAAGTCTTTTCCAACTCTGATGTTGTGAGATTTTTAGTTCTAGACTCTATGTTGGTAAGTGCAATTCCCTTTATTACTCGAAGCACAGACCTTGGTTTTTGTTTTTTGTTTTTTTTTTTTAAGAGAGAAGGACAATGAGAAAGTGAGAGAGAGAATCATTTTTTTTTTCATTGAGTTTTTCACGTGGCTTTCATTGCTCCGAAACTTAGTTGTGTACGTGGGTGGTGGGGTTTGAACCCATGTACTTGCACATGCTGGGCAAGTGCTGTAAGCACAGAGCCACCACTCCAGCCCCCAGACCTTGGTTTTTGATCTTCAGATTTCCATATGTGAGTTTCAAAGGCACTGAGCCTCACATTAGTTTGGTTCCTACAAGATTGAACCTTGCTGATTCTTGCACAGGAATCTGGGGAAAGCAACCAAGTTCAAGATAAGGAACAGACTTATTCCATTCATGCCTGTTTTGACATCGCAAGGCAAGCCAGAGATACAAGCTATAGATTACCATGCGTCTCAACCCAGCGTAAGAGTGCAGTCCAGGTAAACCAGCTGATTATTGTAATCACCCATGTGAATTTGGGATGTTAAGTGTTGTTAGGACACATTCACTACAACAAACCAGAAAAAGACCTTATGCAATTCAAGAAAGAACAGAAATGAAGTTACTGGACAATTTTGAACAGCTCCCTTAATTTTAGAATTTAAAGAGGAGTCATCTTGTGACAATAGTGAATGACAGATCTGAGGAAGGACAAGAGGTGTGTTCCAAGGAACACTTTCAGGTCAGGACCAATGCATCTGATCAGAAAGTGATTTTCGGTGCGCTGTTAAATAAACAGTCTGTTCTTGTTTCTCTGCCTTTCTACATTACTCTTTTTTTCTAACTAAAGCAAAAGTGTAGGTTTTATTAGGTTACAACTTCATGGCAGTTCTGTGCAAGATTAATGTATTTGTATTCAGTCCATGTTTGGATTTCAGTGGAAAGGACAATTATCGTGAGATCTGACATTTGAGTGAATGTTGCTACCAGGCATTGTAACAGGCACTTTATAGGTAGAATGACCCACTCTTTCTGGTTTGCCCAAGTTTGTCCCAGCTTTAGTCTGAAAGTCCTATAGCTTGAGGAACCATCAATCTCTGGGTAACTCCCCATCCCAGGCAAACCAGGACTCTATTTAAAAGTATTATTTAATTATCAAGTTCCTCCATTCTCATTCTCTCACTTTCTCTCTCTCTTTGTGTGTGTGTGTGTGTGGAGGGGGTACCGGGATGGGATTGAACCCAGGGATACTTAACCACTGAGCCACATCGCCAGCCCTTTTTATTTTTTATTTCGAAGCAGGGTCTCACTAAATTGCTTAAGGCTTCATTAAATTGTTGAGGCTGGGTTTGAACTTGCGATCAACCTGACTCAGGCTCTCAAGCTGCTGAAATTATAGGCATGCACCACCATGCCTGGCAAGTCCCTCCATTCTCAATCCGGTACCATTATTCTCTCTTGAAGCCAAGGGAAATAAGGCATTTCAAGAGGTTAGGTAATTTACTGAAGTTATCAAAGCTACAGACATTTCTTTGAGGTGGCTAAATGAGGAGCCAAACCCAGGCATTTGATCCTACTCTCTTGGTCTCTACCTAGATTTAACCATTGCAATAAACACTTAAATCAACCAAACCAGACCTACTCACCAGAACTCAGGTAATGTAATCCCTGCAGATATAGGGAGAGGAGGAAGATTCTTTCCATGCCATTCGTTGGTAACACCAAACCATGATGCATATTACAGGTTCAGAAATGCCTGCTGGTGGCTGCAGAGGAATGTGTTTCTTTTCCACTGCTAGAGAATTAATGAATTAGTTGCAATATTCTGGCCAAAACAGCATACCTATACCTGGCAGGTGGCATAATGCCGTGCATAATAACTACTTAAGATAAGTGTTGAATGTCTAGTTTGGGGAAAAAAAGGCTTCATCAAAATATGTTTTGTTTATGTTAATGTACTTTCTTCTTCTTTAAAATAGAGTATGAAAAAGTATTTCAACAAATTGTAATAACATATCTGCAAATATGAAATCATGTTTCAAATGGAGGTTACTATTTCCTAGTTATCATTATGATGTAGATGCCCATTGATACAGTTTTATTATTTCTATCACTCACCACCTGCACAAACCCCCAAATGTTCTGTGTAGATTAATATAGTAATTCTCAGATTTTGGGGATTTAGAAAAGCTGTAAAATAACCAGTTAATGGGAGGAAGGTCAATATGGTATTGTCAGCTTTATTGTCAACTTTATTAAACAATGCTGTTAAAATAATGTTTAATATTTACTAGCCTATACACTGAATTGCATAAGTTTGCTCTCACTAGGACATTATATTTTTAAATATTATTTTAACACTAGAGAGCTATCATGAGATCCATCCCATTAGTATCATGGACAGGAAAAATGAAACTGTATCCCAAGCTCTTTCAAAAGTAGAGGTTATATTGCAAAGAACTTTTGACCACATGGTTTTATCACAGCCACTGGATTTATCCCATCTGTTTGTACGTTTGAGACACTCTGTTCAAGGCAATGTTACACAGGACTCAGTGTTCGAACTTGCTCCAAGATTTCATTTTAACCACACTCATTGTAGAATTCCAGTTTCACATCTACGTGTTGACAGATATGGGGGCAGCATATTTCATGCTCTTTCACTCTGTTGAAAGTTTTCTGGGCAAAATGAGAGAAGCTGAGGAACCACAGCCCCCAAAGCAGAGCCAAGAAGGAAATGAACCATGGCACACAGCTGCCTAGTGTGCCCAGCAGAGGGGGATCCTTGGCTCCGGGGTACTTACCCCACCTGGAGTTCCTAGTGTGCCCAGTAGAAGGGGATCCTTGACTCGGAGGTACCTACCCCACCTGGAGTTCCCAGCTGGCCTGCACAGGGTGCTTGGGAACATACTAGAAAGGCAGACATGGAGTCCGGATTGCCCACTAGTATGGTGGCTTAGATTTGGGGGGTCTGGTGTGTTTTCCCAGCTCTGTGTTTCCACAGAGCCATCAAAGGGCTCTGTGGCCTAACAAGTCCCTTTTACCAGCTTAAACCTCTCTTGTCCTAGTGGTTTTGTGACCTCCCAGATGGCCTTCTGTTATTCAACACACAACTGTTACATTCCCAATGCTCAGATATCCTGGATTTCTGTTAGCGCAGAACACGTGTTGTAAAGTGTTAATGGGTCTTACTCAGTAGATTTATCTTCTCAAGCATGACATTCAATTTCACCTGGGTTTTCACAATAGTTGTTTCACTTAAAATCCAAGTCCTGAGTTGCTTTTGCTTAGTGTTGTTGCTAATTGTTAAAGTGATGACATTACTGCAGGCGTATTACTCACCATGTGTTCCTGGGTGCCTCGTTCATAGAAGTAACTTTGGAACCTGATGAAAGGAAAACGCTTTGAGCCTTGATTGCAATTTTAAATAGAAAACAAACAAAGGAAAAAATCAGATTTCAACGGAATAAAGAAAGCATATATTTAATGTAGCAACAATAGGGCAGATTGGAAAGGTGTGATTAGTTTTCCAAAGCAAGTACTATGCCCACACCTCCCTCTCCCCCCCCCTCTCTCTCACACACACACACACACACACACACACACACACTATTTGCTTGTTAGCAGTTCCATAGTTGGGGAGTATAATTTCCCTGCGGACAGGGACAGTGTCTTCTTTGCATTTCTCTGAGGGTCTGCTCATGTCATACACTCTGTAATAATTCATGAACAAATGCTGTTGACTGTTGTGACAAGTCCTGCAAGTGTTTCTTACATCTTAAGCTGTTCACATTCCCCCCACAGACCAGAGTGCAATGAAATGGCCTCTACAGAACCTGGACTTCACAGCATAACCAAATTGTGTCACTACGTTTGGGGTATTAAAATTAGAAGACTTACTTTTTATAACTTTACAGTACTGAGCCAGAGAGTTTGAGAAGCATAGATGATAGTGAAGAAGGTAAAACAAGAAAGAAATTCTTACAGGGTGTGGAATAGATACTTGCAAAGATCAGAGCCAACTCTCCTTTCTGAGGTTTCTAAAATAAAGACAGAGGGAGTGGGCTGTAGCTCGATTGTAGAGCACTTATGTAGCATGTGCGTGGTCCTGTGTTCGATCTTCCCCACTACCACATACTAAAATATGTAACATAAAGTAGTCGTGTTGGAATTTCAATACAAGAGAACAGAGTCAACGGATGAGGCCACTGCTCTGTCATCAATGTCTCTTCCCAGTACAAAGTTCAACAATATTCAGTATTACCTCAGTCTCAGCCTTCTGCTCATGAGGGACTTTTGGTTTATGTTTTCTCTGGTATTTGGGTAGATCAGGACCCCTCACCATGGGAGGGCAGGAATGGCAGGTGTGCTCCAAACCTCTGGAACGAAGGACGCTGCCATTGTGTTTTCTCTGTTCCCCATGGATGGGCACCGACTGGCTCTGTGCCCGTTCCCTCATACCTACACTGTCTTATCTGAGATGAGCTAATACACAGACCTTGTTGTTAAACTTACTAGCCAGCCTAGACAGTAAATAAGCAGCTGATTTCCAAGACAACGTCTACCTGGAATTTTGCAAGCATACCACATTCGCACTGCAGTGTAGGTCTCGTGTAAGTTGTGTGGACAAATGAAAGTATAACTCAACCTAAGTGCAACGACACGATTTTGCTGTTTTCCTTTGTTTACCCAGAAAATGAAAATAAAGCAATTGTATCATAAGGGGAATTTTGGTCAAAGACAAGTTGGAACAAAAGTCTTTCTGATTCTAGATGTGTTCCTTATATTGCTGGATGGCAAGTTATTCATTTAGGCATGACTTCAGATGCAGGCATTTTTTCTCCTCTGTAAAGAACTCAGCCTTTGACCGCAATAAGTGCAATATTTAGTCTCATAGGAAGTGTTTTTCCTAGTTGGGTCTCAATTCATTGCCTCTCTGTTGTACCCCAGTCTCCAAACACCCTCAGGGGTGTGTGGGCCAGCTTTAAACGAGGTAGAGGGAGGCATTTTTGCAACCTGGACCAATGGAAACAAGGTAAGATAAGATTAGCCAGTGGCTTATTAGCTGCCTCCTATTTTGAAAGCCCTTGATGTGGTTCTAATTATTGACATTCTTATATATTTTACTCAGTGATCTAGAAAAAACAATGAATTCAAAATAACACATACACCAAATACTAGCTTTCTTGAACAGCTGGATAAAGAGAGATTCAAGTTTCCAGATGTCGACAGGAAGAACCACTGCATTCTTCTGAAAGCTTAGATGTCCTTAAGCCAATATTAGTGGCACAATGGATGAATTGATGTCAACCAAGTGTCATTGAGAGTATTTATGCAAAGAATTAAACCCAGGAATTAAGCAGAACAAACCGAGGTGACCATAGGCTCTTGATTAGGGGTATAAGGATTCAATAAAATTATATGCACAATTTTGAATATATGCTAGTACATTTTTCTGGTTTGAGTTTATATAGCCTGAAATTATTTTTTAAATTGGCATAAATTTGGATTCTGAATATACAGCAACCAAATCATGTAATCTTGTTATTAATTTGTTTATAAATAAGACAAAATTTACATATTCATTGATTTTACACTGAAACCTCTTTGAAGTATCACTGTTTCCCTTGCTTGCTAAGATGGAAGCCACAGGGGCAAGGGACACCCAATTTAGCTAATCTCAAATGTTTGGCTTTGAAGCCATTTGGAAAATACGTTTTAATATTCAGTATTTGCTTTTCAGCCATTTTCTCTGGAGTGCTTTTACTCGACTTAGGCAAAATAGCCACAGACTGAGGCTTCTACAGGAAGTAGGTATCGTAGGACCAGATTCTAGACAGTGGCATACTCTGTATCTCTGGTTTGGCACAAGCTGGTGAAAACTGTTCAACTGCAGCATTTCAGACGTGGTGCCAGCCTCACGGCCAGATGCCAGGATTGCTATTTGGCAACAAAGGCCAGACAAGCAGCTGGTTATTGCAGCGAATCTGAGCAGCATGCTTGGGGCCGTGTCTCTGATGCCAGATCCTCCAACCCAGTTAGCAACTGAACCCTTGAGGCTTTTTCTGGCTCTGTTCCCTGACTGCCTCGTGGTGGGCTCTGCCTTGGCAAGGGTGGTCTCTAGCATGTTGTCTTGCCTGGGTCCTGAGCTGTAGCGTCTGGCTGGAGCAGGATGCTTACAGACCACCTAAGGCTCAGAGAGTACTTGGCAGCTGCAACTAACTCTGTAGGGCACTGGCCAGAGCATGCTTGCACTAGAGGCTGGCTGGAAGAGGGCAGAATCAATACGAGCTGCTGGCATTCCACTCTGCCAGTGGCAAAGGAGTGACGGCCCGCTGGCATCTGCCTCTGGCCCTGTTGGCGTCTATTTTGCGCTGTTCTTTGTGAGAAGTGCTGAGACTGAGGGGCCTGGTGAGCAAACTTGTCAAGAGGAAATGAGCAGGAGGAGGTGAGGGAAGAGAAACTGGCCCAGGAAACATAGTCATAATTGATGAGTATAATGACATTAGCAATGGGTAAGCAGGGTCTTACTAAATTTTCTCTGTGTTTCAGAAGTGGAAAAGAACTCCCTCCCCAGGCATTTTAACTCCTTTTTTTTGCCAGAACTTCTGAACCTTGAGAATAGTTTGATGTTAGGCTTTTGGAAAGAAGAGAGCACAGCTTTTTAGGAGGCCTGAGCTCCCTGTAGGTTCCTCTCGTGGGGTCTGGCGCCATCTGCAAGTTAGCTGCAGCTGCTGATGAATTTAAACTGGGTTAGTAGGAGTTGGGCACAATGCTTTTGGAAAGCACTGATCCCTCTTCTTTTGTTGGGGTGGGAGTGAGGGGAAGGGGCTCTGGCAAGACTGTTTTCCCTATGTTCTCTAGCAGACACCATAAAATAGTTTTCAACATTGTGCCCTCCAAAGTTGATTCCCTGGAACTTAGAGAGCTATTCAGAAGGGCTAAAAATGAAGTCCGACAATTTGAACATAGCCATTGGGTAATTCTCAGCATCTTTCAAAGGACGCCTGTAATTTCTCCCAGGGAAAGTTGAAGTGTACTACAATGGTGGATCTATTAAAAATGTTGGCACGGAGGAACAAGAACACTATTGTCTTCAATTGCTGGGATTCCCGCCTCACCACACAGGACAAGCACCAACAGGATGCTTTCTATGAAATGTGTCTTTGATTCCTAATATGTGGTCACTGTCCAGAACCAGCCATGAATAGCAAAACAATCACTTAATGTAGGTGCAGTAATAGAATGGGAATATAGTTTCAGTGCTATGCTGAAATTGAACTTTTTTTTCTCTTGCTTCTTTTGATCAGGTATACTGATATTCATTTGCCTATTGGGTCATTTATCTAAGACCACCATGTACAACAACCTTCAGGTCATTATGAGTCACAGACAAAGTAGACTCACCTATAGAATCAGGTAAAAATCTGCTAGCAGTTCAACCATCAACGTTGCACTCAAAATAATTTTACAGTGTTAGACCTGAGACATTTTCTTCTTCACCTGTCAAAATCACACATTGGAAGTTGGCATTTGTGTTTGTGAAGTCGTAGCTGGAGAATCTGTATTTGAGCCTTCATTCACACCATATCCCTCCCTACCCATCTGCTGAGCACCCACTCATATCTAGGAAACAACTCCTATATGTTGCATAACACACTCCATTTTCTTTCTTCAATTTTGGCAGAGTCATTTGGCATAGCATGCATCTATGTTCCCATTTCACTCTACCTATATCCTAATGATCACACTTTCACTTCTGTTCAAGTTCCTTTCCCCCTATTCATCTGCAGAACTGTCTAGCAGTAGACTGTGAGCACTCTGGAAACAAGAATTGCTATCATATTCATTGGCACACATAATATAACTTCAGTGAAACTAAATTGCATAGTGAAGTGATGTTGATACCGAATTCACATAAGAAGTTCATCAGTTTCCAAATAAAGAGGTACAGTTGATTCTTGTTACTCACGAAGATTATTTTTACAAAGTTACCACAAACACTGAATTAGCAAGTGTGGAACCAGAGCTCTCATGAGAAACACAGGCTTAGGATCCTGCAAGCCTCTGATCATTTTCATCGTGGCTCAAATACAGATTCTCCAGCTATGACTTCACAAACACAAATGCCAACTTCCAATGTGTGATTTTGACAAGTGTAAAGCAATGTGTAACTTTATGTACATTTCTGCTTAAGATACCTATTTAATATGCATTGTTGATACATTAACATTGAACTCCTTACCAATAGTACCATAACTCATGCTCAAATGAGGGTTATCTTATAATCTTGTACGCTTATTGTCTCTGAAAGTCATATTGTAGTTTTTTTGCTCCTAGGAACACCAGACAGCACTTCAATATTACACTTGGAGACCATTTTAAATAGCACAATCACAATGCACCTACACAGAAAGCACGAATATGAGAAAAATGTGGCATCAAATAGCATCCCCCCTCCAAGACACTTGTTTACAGTATGAGCACTGAAGAAAGGCGGCAGATCACTGCCTGTTCTGCCTCAGGTGAGAATGGTCATGCCAGTCAAACTTTTTATCCTAGTGCATGTGTCTATGGATGACTGAAAGCTGGGGGTGCTGATTGTGCAGTTGCAAATGAAGTTTGGCAAGTAGGCAAATAAGCAAATGTAGAATCAACGGATACTGAGACTCAACTGTATTATGTGTCTCCAGTATCTAAAATGATAGTCACCATCTCATTTAACCCAAATTAGGCATGTGATGGGTATAAAATTAGAAAACTTAGTTTAGATAGTGATTAAAAAGCTTTCATTTGAAGTTGGTTTTATTTTGAAATTATGTCATTTCCAAAGCATTCCTGACTTATCTCTACTGTTTAATTCAGGAATTCGGGAGACAATTAAAAACATGTGTTTTTCAGAAGATATCTCATTCCTTCTAAAGTTGTTTTATTGCAGAATTTAATGCAATACTATACTGCAGATAAAGCATCAAATACATAAAGGCACATCCTGAACACAAATATCCACAGGATGGATTTGTAGGAGCGGCAATGAGCTTGACTCAGAATAGAATATTGATATGCATGTATTATTGATGATAATTCACTCTGGGGAACTTTCCTCTGCAATCTATCCAATCCACTATGTACCACTGGATATATTATATGCAACTTTTTATTCCTCCTACATAGGATTATGAAGAATACCAGAAAGATGCATTCATTAAGACTCATAGGAAAGTAATGACCATTTTCACAGTAATAGATTTCTCTAATAGGGAAAAATGTGTGTTATACTTTGAAGATGTCATTCAAATGTGTGCATACATTAGTATTTGAGAAAACACAAACAAAATGAAACTCTCTCGTCTTTGAATAAATGTGTTCAATTAAAGAATCAAGTGTTTGTGTGTGAAGATGATATGATAAATCCATGGAGAGGCCTGAGTCCTGATAGTGCAGGGGAGAAGGAAGGCAGACCAGAGATTCAAAACGCATATAAATTACTTTCACACACAGGTGATGGTCATCAAACACCATGATGAAGATATAATGAGAGTGAGCAGATGTAGGAAGCATTCAGAGATGGTTCTTGCTGGAGAGGTTGCATTTTGATGAGGCACAAGGAAAAGCATGGCTGGTGGGACAAGTGGGGCTGCACGGGGCTTGCTCGGAGTCACACCTGAGCCCAGGCAGAATAGTGCGTGTGGAGCACATGGGATGAGCCGGCAGAATTAGGTTTGCTCACTGGAACCAATGATCTGGCAGTCATCTCTGGCACCTCTCCACCTCCACAGGCCATCAGTTGCCAAGCCAGTCTCTTGGGTTTGTTCTGAGTCTGTTTATCCTTTGTTCTGTATCCTCTCTACAGCTCCCAGGTCCCAGCTTTCTCCTACTGCAAAGGTGTCTTGACTATTTTCCTTATTACTAACAAGGATCCTTCCATCTGTTTTTCATAATGCAACTAGAACAAGTGTCCCATTATGTCAAACGTGTAATGTCGCCTCTAAGCTCAGAGATCTTCAAGGACATAAAGGATGCCACAATCCTTATATGTCATTATCACCACTCAAAATCAGGTAGGATCCCTGCTTCCTTCTCTAACCTCACCTCTTAAGATTTCTAACGTTGCCCTTTCCATATCAACAGTAAGAAACCCACCTCAAGTCCCTGTCATTTTCATGTTGTTTAGTTTTTAGTTTTGTATTAGCAATTGAACCACCTCAAGTCCCTGTCATTTTCATGTTGTTTAGTTTTTAGTTTTGTATTAGCAATTGAACCCAGAGGTATTTTATCGCTGAGCTACATATCTACTCCTTTTTTAAAATTCTTTTTTTTAATTTTGAGATTTTGAGACAGGGTCTTCTGAGTTGCTGAGAGTCACACTACATTGCCCATGCTTGTTTCAAACCCACCATCATCCTACCTCAGCCTCCTGGGTCCCTGGACTGACAGATGTGCACTACAGCACCAGCCTCATGTTGTCTTTTATTTTCAGGTCTTGATACATTGGACCTGTTTTCCAGAACACCCTACCTTCTCTACCATCTATTACTTGGGTAACTCACCTTACCTGTTCATATGTCAACGTACCTGCCAATTCTTCTAGGAACTCTTTCTGATTCCACCTGAATTAGATCAGCCAGTCTTCCGAATTTCTCTCATAGCATCTCATGCTTAGACAGCACAGTTAATCTACAATTCACTGTAACTGCATCTTTATGTATGGTCTCCCCTGAAAGAAGACTATATACTTACTGCAGACAAGGTCTGTTATTTACCACTATGTATTTTTCAGTATAAACAGAAATAGCATATTGAATTTGACATAAGCTGTTAGATATTTTTAGTGAAAGGATGATACTAATTTGATTTTATGTGTATTTGATTATATATATATATATGTGTACGTGTGTGTGTGTGTATATATATATATATATGCATATTTTTTTTACATTTCCAGATTTAAATGTTCGCATGGGAACTGTTTATTATCTCAGAGGTGCAAAGTATACTATATAGTGCTTCTATTCCCCTTTTTCCCTTCTCATTTTCCCTCCCTTCTTTCCTCCAATCTCCACTTCTCTTTTCTTTACTCAGTTAGGCTTCCTTAATTTGTTAATTTGTGTTTGATGGATCTTTATGTAATCTTGTCCTTCCCTTCCCCGTTCCTTTATTTTACTCTAGCTTCTATATATGAGACAAAACATTTGACCTTTGCATTTCTGAGTTTTTTTAATTTCACTTTGCATGATTTTCTCCATTTCCATCCATTTATCATTGAATGCTATGATTTCATTCCTTGTAATAGCTGAGTAGAACTCCATTGTGTGTGTATACACACACTCACTACAGTTCCTTGATTCATTCATCCAGTGATAGACATCCGGTTGATTCCATTCTGAGCCCATTTTTATTTTTATTTTTTTATTTTTTAGTCTTACTAAGTCACTTAGGGCTTCGCTACATTGCTGAGTCTGGCTTTGAACTTGCTGTCCTCCTCCCACAGCCTCCTGAGTCGCTGGGATTACAGGCATGCACCACTATAATTAGCTACACATTATTTATCTATATATTACATTTCTATACACACAAAGTTCATGGTGATTCATAGTCAATTTTTAGCTTAGAAAATAAAGACAATAAACATTTTGGAAGGCCAAATAGAAAAAAAGCAGCTTTATTTTTTGGTGGATATAAGTCAAAATAGTTTAGTAATAGATAGCATTAAATATAAGTAAGCTAAATGCTCCAATCATAGAAAAAATTGCAAGGTTAAATTAGGATGAAGGAATGTGAATTATGGACATATGCAAAATGCTACAACCCAAACTAGAGGAAACATTTTCCTCTTAAAAAAATTTTTCCTTAAAGCAATTCTCTAATGCATTTGGAATAACAGAAGGCTCAGAATAGACAAAACATCACTAAGCAAGAACAAGGAAGCAGGAGGTGTCAAAAGTCCTGATCTGAAATTATGTTATAGGGTTATAGTAATAAAAAGAGAGTGGTATTGGTATTGAAACAGAAATGAAGACCAGTGGAACAGAATAGAAAATACCGAGGCAGACCCTCAAATCTTTAACCATCTGATATTCGACAAAGGTTGATAGTTTGGAAGAATGACAGCCTGTTCAACAAATGGTGCTGGAAAAACTGGACACGTATATGCAGACAACTGAAATTGGATCCTTACATCTCACCCTGCACAAAAATCAAATCAAAATCGTTCAAGGATCTGGAAGCTAAACTAGCAACTATACAATTGCTTGAAGAAAAAAATAGGATCAACACTCCACAACATAGGTGTCGGCACTGCCTTCCTTAACAATTAGTCAAGAGTGTCAAGAGAGAACTTACAGAAAAGGAGAAAATTTTTGCCTGCTATACATCCAACAGAGGGCTGATATACAGAATTTACAAAGAACTCAAAACACTGAACACCAGAAACACAATCCAATAAATAAATGGGCTAGGGAACTAAATAGAAACTTCTCAATGGAGGAAGTCCAAAAAGCCAATAAATGTATGAGAAAATGTTCTACATTACTAGCAGTCAGAGAAATGCAAATCAAGACTTCACTCAGATTCCACCTTCTGTCAGGGCGGCAAAAATTAAGAATATGAACAATAACAGATGCTGGAGGGGTTGTGGGAAGAAAGGAACATTATCTCACTTTTGGTGGGACTTCAAGCTTGTATAGCCACTCTGGAAAGCAGAATAGAGACTACTCAAAAACTTAGGGATGAAGTCACATTTTGACCTATGAGGAATCACCTTTTGATCCAGCTATCCTAATTCCTGGGTATTTTCCTAAAAAGAGCTATAATCAGCATGTTACAGAGGCACAGCTACATCAACGTTTATAGCAGCTCAATTTACTATAGCTAAACTTTAGAACCAACCAGATGCCCCACACTGGACGAGTGGATTCAAAAACTGTGGTACATATATATAATGGAGTTCTACTCAGCTATTAGAGGGAACAATATCATGGCATTTGCAGCCAAATGGATGGAGATGGAAAAAATTATGCTGAGTGAAATATCCTAAACTCAGAGACTCAAGGGTTGAATGTTTTCTCTCATATGTGGAAGCTAGAATATAATCGAAGACAGAATGAAAGCTGGCTAAGCTAAATAATAACCTCAACATGGGTGAAATTTTACACGAGCTGGGGGAACCATGGCTATGATGCTGGTGGGTGAAGGGATGGAGCAAGGAGGAGAGGGAGGGAATGGGGGGATATCAATTCAGCTGGAGGGAGGGGTGTTATCAGTGTAGTTGGGAATCCTCAACATCCATGAGAAACCCAACTAAAATGTGGGTAAAGTAGGGGAAACATGGGAACAGGGAGAACTCAAAGGGGGCAGATCATGAACTGGCATCAGCCTTGGCTTGCTTTGTGAATACTCATATACTCATGTGTTCATGAATGTGTAACATCAATTTTCCCTTCAATATGTAAGACTATGTTGAATGAATTAAAAAATTTTCTTTCATGTTTTAAAAATGTTCTTGGAAAATTCACAATCATATATATTCATATATATAAATATATATATATATATACACACACACATTTATATTTCTTTTTTTTAAGAGAGAAGGACAGTGAGTGAGAGAATCAATTTTCATTGAGTGTTTCACGTGGCTTTTGTTGCTCTAACACTTAGTTGTGTACGTGGGTGCTGGGGTTTGAACCCGTGTACTTGCGCATGCTGGGCAAGCACCATAACCGCCAAGCTGCGGCTCCAGTTCCAGTGTTTATATTTTCTATAGAGGAATGATACACAAGAATCAAGCGACAGGGGTGTAAACAATGTGGTGGTAACTATGGTTTAGGATCAAACGCTTAACTTCTTGTTACTTTATGCACATTTAGGATTATACAACATCTCAACTCCCTAATAAAAAACATAATTTAAAAAATGTTCTTGGGTGGAGCCGTGGCTCAGCGGTTAGGATGCTTGCCTGGCATGAGTGAGACACAGGTTTGAATCCCAGCACCACAAAAACAACAAAGTGTCAGAGCTATGAAAGCACATGAAAAACTAAATAAACTTGATTCTCTCTTTCTCTCTCTGTCCCTCTCTCTCTTTAAAAACAAAAAAAAAGAAATGTTTTATTAGTGTTTTATGGTTATGCATAACAATATACTAGCAGGGCTTATTCTGACATATTTGTAAATGCATATTATATAATTTACTTCTTTTGAAAGCGCACTTCTCCTTTACTTTTTCTGCTCCCTCACTCCTCTTTCTCTACTATGTGCATCTTCCTTCTGTCTATTGCTTTCTAAATTAGTGCATTATAGTTGTATATGAAAGCGGACTTCGTTGTGATATATTCGTAAATGCACATAGCATAATTTGACTAATTTCATTCTGTAGTCCCTCCCTTCCCCATCCCTTGTCCCTCCCCCTTGATGTTCTCTCTCCACTGTTCTCTTGCATTTTCATGAGATTTCCCTTGTGTTACTCCTTATCTCTTTCTAGCTTCTAAATATGAGACAAAACATTTGAGACTTGACTTTCTGATTCTGATTTATTTCACTTTTCATGGTGTTCTCCAGTCCCATCCTTTTACCAGCAAATGGTATAATTTTATTCTTATTTTTGACTGGGTAAAATGCCGTTGTGTACTTGGACCACATTTTCTTTATTCTTTCATGTGTTGACAAGTGCCTGGGCTGGTTCCATAACTTGGCTATATGTCATAAATTGTGCTGCTATAAATATTGGTGTGCATATATCATTATAGTATGCTGATTTTCATTCTTCTGGATAAATACCAAGGAGTGACATAGCTAGGTCATATAGTATTTCCATTTCTAGTCTTGAGGTATCTCCAAACTACTTTCCAAAGCAGTGTTTATAACTGTTTTTCAAAATGTACAAGTTAAGCATTGCAAATTGCCTATGTATTTTTATCATTTAGATGGAAACAGGATTAACATTAGCACCATACTCTTAGCCAAGCATATCATATTATGTAACTTCTTACATACATTTATCACTATGTCTTCTTTTATTTGACTCATCTAAGATTTTTCTCTGCAATTAATTTTCCTATTTCATCATAAGGTTAAGAAACCTGGGTGGAGAATAGAACAATGGATGAGCAATCTTGATCTGACTGCTACCTTCAGAAAGTTAACTCTACAGAGTTGCTGCTGGCATGAGTTGATCACAAGTTGAAAGTTGTTTGTACATACAGACCAGCGTGTTATTAACACCCTATTACATTCAGGACCTTTCCAAGGTCCAACACACCTCAATTTTTCTTAATTATTGTTAGGAAATAAATTGACCAGTTTGATTTGCTTGGTTTAAACTTTATGTCCTCCTCCATGGTTTTACAAAAAGTCCAGTAGCTGACAGCATCATGAAATACTATTTGAGGTGAGAGTACACACTGTTGGTAGTGTCTTCAGTCAGAGAATTGGCTGGAATTTCCAAACCTGATTTATAGTTTCTTTTTGGCCTACTTTTAGCTAAACAACTGCATAGGCATGTAACCTCATCTAAAAAAATTTAAATGGCATTATTAATTATCTACCTGTTTACAATGCCATAATGACAAATTATACTCTTCTTATAAAATGTCTTCTGCTTTCTGGGCATATATGCTTATTATAATGAGAAATACTTACTCATTTGGACTTCTCATTTAGTAACTTCTTATTAATTGCCATCTACATTTAAGCCTCTGATAGGTATGGGCATATATAGTGAATAGAGCAAATACCCAGCTCACGGGGACCTCAGAATGAACAGGGGACAGGAATAAAAGGATTAAGATAATCATATCAATGTAATGATAAGTGCAGTTTCTAACTTATAACAACTTTGCCTTAGATACAAGTCTTTTGGGTAAATACAATTTAGACCAGAAATGTGTTAATGTGAAGTAAGAATACATCATCAAGAGAACCATAGACTTCTATGGTTAGAGTGGGCATCAAAATACATCTAGTCCAAACTGTTCGCTAAACCTTGAGTTTACATGTAAACCTCAAGTGCCAAGTGTTCCACTGGCTTGGCAGCGGCTCTTCAAAAAAGATGTAGTCCCCATCTCCTGATGTATTTCATGTTGTCATTGATCAGCTCCTGTTGTTTATGAGGTGTTTTCCCATCATGAGTCAAAACACATCTTGCCACACAAAGGAAGCCCAGCTCTTCTTCAGCCTAACAGCCTTGCAAACATAACAATGCTTTTGTCAGTGACCTTGAGTCTTCCTCCAGGCTGAATAAAACTGATACACTGTTGGTAGACATTTGTTCACCATCTCTAAGTTTTTTCTGACATAGAATATGGAACAGAACTTTCCAATGTGCCAAATGCCATCAGTGAGTGGTGAGATCAGTCAGTCCAGGAAGTAAGATTTTGATAGAATAAAACAAAATGCAAAATGCCAATCTGTTTCACACATAGTAAGCCTAAGTGCTGTTTGATAACTTATTAGTTTCAGGGGCAAGCTCATCCTCTTTTTCTTTGTATACAAACTCAAAATAAAATTTATTTATAATAATTAAAATGAAATACCACAGACAGGTCCTCACTGGAGACTTCACATAGCTTAAATAAGTGTCTCCTGAAAGTCAATGTACATGAGAAATCACCTGGAGAGTTTGTCATGAAGTAGAATGTGTGTCCGGTTTCACCAGCCCCTTTCTCTGGATTCTGATTCAGAGTTTCTGGTGGAGACAGAGTTGTCTATGAAGTTCATGTTTAATAAGAACCAGGCTCTGCTGTCGAGCCTGTAGAGGCCACTCAGTCCTAAGTGACACTGACCAGCTTCCTAAAGAGCTGAGTGAGGACATGAGAGTCCATTTATACCGAAAATGTGTAGTAGCACTTAATTTATTTAGTAAACAAGACAATACTCACTAGGGTTTTTTGTTTTGTTTTTGTTTTTAAGAGAGAGGGACAGTGAAAGAGACAGAGGGAGAAACAACTTTAGTTTTTCACATGGCCTTAGTTGCTCCAACACTTAATTGTGTACATGGTGCTGGAGTTTGAACCCAGGTCCTCGTGCTTGCCAGGCAAGCGCTGAAACCACTGAGCCACTGCTCCAGCCCATACTCACTAGTTTTAAAATATAAAACTAAATGCAAGTAGAGATTTTGATAATTCTCCTCATGCCCCACTTAGTAGATGGCTAGAGACTGGAGAACGGTGCTGGAAGGAGAGAAAGATGCAAATACAAGAAGGACCCTCATGGAGCTGTGTCTGATTCCCAAGCAACTCATCTGTAGTTGTTGATCTAGGGTGGGGTCTGATGGCTCTTGGATTGCGATGAGGGGATTCCTGGATCAGCCTGAATTAATCTGCCGAAGAACTGCTATTCTCTGGTCCATATTTTTTTTATATTCTCATCATTAGTTCCATTTAATGTCTCTAGCCTAAAGCTGATTTCCATTCCTAGATAACTCAAAGCTAAATAGTCCAGAAATTGTGCTTCCTGTTCATCATGTCCCAACTTGAAACTCCAAGTACCACGTCCTTTCCTGATTTTATGATTTTTTTTCTACCTTTAACATTTAGTTTTCTCCTCTGCTTCCTTAAAGCTATCTTCCCTTTCAGAGACTTATGCCTTGGCATCAGACCAATTTTTTTCTTTATTACCTTCTCTTCACCCTTTACCAAATCCAGAACTTTGTTCAACCTTCCCTTCCCAGGTCTTCATGACCCTTTCCATGCCAGAGCTCCTCTGTCTAGGACTCTTCCACAGTATAGACAGAAAATCAATGACATGCTTAGTTTGACAGAACCTCAAACTATTCACAGACTGCAACATTTGCAGAAAGAAGCTTTGATGCACACAGCTCAGAAAGGGTCACATCTTGGTAATAATTCAGCATTGTCCAAGGCTGAGGTCTTGATGCAGTAGTCGGAAGTGGTTCTCTACACCGAGAGATGTTTGTGAATCTTTAATGTTGTTGAGCATAACAACGGGAAGGCCAAACATGTAAGGGAGTCTAAGCTTCTGAGTTCAAACCTGCCACTTTTTAGCCTTGTAAATTGTGTGCAACTTACTTAATTTTTCAGTCTCTATTTCATGCTCTTTAAATGGAAATGATCATATATCTTAGAACTGAGCAATCCAAGTGTCAGATAAAGTATAAAGAATTGCACTCGAAAACGTTTCTGTCCTAATTACCACTGTTTACTGCGTCCTGAGTTATGGCTGCATTTGGTGGGTTAAATCCTGTTTTTCTACTGACCCTTCCTAATGATATCCATCTCAGCTATAAGGGGCCACGTCTTCCTGCAGGAGAGACTGTCTTCAATCAGTGCCATTTATTCACTTAATCATGTTATCGGTTCCAAATATTTAATGATAAATCACTGGTTACTTTGATTTTTGCCTGGGCACTATCATATATCACCCCCTAATTGGATGGCATATCATATTCTCATTTACTTCTGTTGTCCATTCATTCAGTTTTCTGGGCAGTTGAGGCCAAATTGTTGGCAGTTGCCTGGCTTGGAGTCAGAGTAGCTCCCTCTGTTTGCTTGGTTACTTCTTAAATGTCGTTTCTGAGATAATGCCACCCACACTCTGCCTTTCCAAGTGTTACCCTGCCCTAAGCATGCATAAACTTTACTTCATCCCTGCCTCTTTTTTTTTTTTAATAATATCAATCAGACCATTTTTTTATTTCTTTCTTTTTAAAGAGAGAGGGAGGGAGGGAGAGAGAAAAAGATACAGAGAGAAAGAATCAATTCTATTTAGATTTTCATGTGGCTTTCATTGCTCTGACACTTTGTTGTGTACATCGTGCTGGGATTCGAACCCGCATCCTCTCACATGCCAGTCAAGCACCAAAACTGAGCCACCGCTCCATCCCCACTAAGACCGTTTTTAATGTGCACTGCTCCAGTGTATATTCATAGATTATTACCACAGCTGAGTTGTTGAAACTGATAACTCCATAACCCAGAAGGATGGATTTTGCCAATTAGAGCTCTTTAATTATTGCTTTTGCTTAATTGTGATGAATTAAGAAAACTGAAGACTGGAATTTAAAAAACTGAATCTTCCAGCTAGATACCATTTTTAGACACAGACTTCAGTCATTTAGCACTTTTAAGTGCTTATCTTAAGACTGATAATTGTTAGGTGTTGAGAAATCAAAGGACACACTGCTTATGAATTTTTAAATCCAATGAAGGAGGTGGACATTAAATTTCTAAAGCTGTGGAAGAGAAGCACAGTATATTGTGAGAGTATATTTTAAAGGAAAACACCCAGCAATATGTAATAAGTGCTTGAGGTTCTGTGCAGCAGCGTCACATATTAGTTAACATTGCAAGTATTTTAGGTAACTGGGCACTATTGATGCCCAAAGAATCCATGAGTACTATTCCTGTATCAACATAACTTCAGATTGAAAAAGAACAAAATGGTGAATCTGCCACTTATTCCACTTAGCAAGTATCAGAGAAATGTGTGTGTGTGTATATATAAGAGAGAGAGACGGAGAGAGGGAGAGAAAGAGGAAGAATCAATTTTTATTTGTTTTTCATCTGGCCTCTGTTTCTCCAACACTTAGTTGTGTTTGTGGTGCTGGGTTTGAACCTAGGTCCTTACACATACCAGGCAAGGGCTCCAACTGCTCAGCCACCCTTCCAGCCCCCCTAAAAATTGTTTTGCCAATGGATTGGGCTTTGTGTCACTGTCAGGGACCAGAAGGCTATTGATGAACATTGTAAGATAAAGGCTATTCATCAGGAAAACAAAAGGCACTTCTCTGAGATTTAGATCAAGTATTACTATCTCTGGAAAGCCTTTGATTCTTGTTTTCTGCTCCAACATACCCTAGCTTCAGCATAGATATATCCATACCCACCTTTGTTCCTTCATGATGTCATCCTATGCATTCAGGATAACCACTCAGTATCATTAATACCATCTTGGACTGATTTATTTTCATTTCTGTGAGCCTGCATTAGCTGGTAGGCATTTCAGGGTGCAACTCGCGCCTAATTCATCTCTCTGTTCCCAGGACATTGATTGGAACATGGAAGGTGCCAAATGTATAGTTATAAAGTACACAGATGTATAGTAAATAAAATGCATGATGAAGATGAACACATTCATTTACCATCTAGCTCAGACTCGTTTCTCTAAGAGTCTGCAAAGATGGATATCACACTAGGGGTCCCAAAAACAGGGAGTGGGAAATGTGAATCCTGATGCTCCCATTTCCCGTGCTCTTAAATGCCAGAGCAGAAGTCATGTGACTGAAGGCATAAATGTCAGCAAGCGGATTTATTGCTGTTAACTCTGCCAGCCTCTTGGTGTAACACTTGAGCATTAGTAGTTAGGCAATACATTTTAATGACTGTTTCTAATCTACCAGCAGATATTTAGAGAAGGGAACTCTAAAGCACCTAAATAATTAATGTTAAATAATTAATATGCTCCTGCAGAAAAACGGTTCCTATTATCTCTGGCTTATTGGGTGATCTCCATTTATCTCTTTAAAAGTCTTTATGATTTGGGACCAAAATAGAGGGGAACATGCATCTCATTTGAAACATTATTTTTTTTTCTGTTTCTCTTAAGCTCTCAGCCTGAAGGCTTTTCAGAAACATGTAGTTTATATTTACAGGTTCAGTTATCTTAAGGTGAAAAATCTTTTTAATTGGGACATATTATATAAAATATTATATATTTCAGACAGAAATCACTACTATTCACAGGATGTATTTTTACAAAGCAATGTATCCATATTATAAAATTTTTAAAGTTAAATTTTCCTAAGCATTCACTGCTTCATGCAAATTCTAAAACCACTTGAAGGTTACTTTACATTTATGCTTTCATATTTCCTTTTCTTAAATTTGGTCCTGATTTGAGCCTGGGCATTTGAGGTGGAATTGACTAGGAGGGAGAGATTCATTCTGGTCTGCCTTGGGCCATCTAAACAGCTGTGTGAGCAGCAGGTCCTGGACTTGGTGGGCTCACGACTTTTGGATATAATTCAGGGATCAGCGTGACTCCACGGTGGGACTTCACTCACTGCCTGTAGCTGTCTCTTTGTGGTCATTCTGGATGGCAGAATTCAGTATGAATGCCTCCTGAGAAATCCTTTTAATGAAATATAAAAATCAGTAGTCTGAAGAGAGGTTATTTCTGATAAAGTGATTATATTCATTTCTTCACACTGATTCGAGTTAAAGACCATAGATGTGTAACAAGTCAGGGATGTAGTCTATCCTGATGCAGCTGAGTTAGGCAACTGACAAAGCCCAGGCCTAGAAGCCAGTGATCTCTGTATGGAGAGTGCAGTCTGCTTTCCACATTTTACTCTTTTTCCATGTGCCACCTCCATGAAATCAACAAAGTCTTTAATTAAAACAAAATAATCATTTTCAAGGCAGGTGCAATGGTGCACACCTGTAATCCCAGCAGCTCGGGAGGCTGAGGCAGAAGGATCACACGTTCAAACTCAGCCTCAGCAACTTAACAAGGCCCTGTCTCAAAATAAAAAGGACTGGCAGTGTTACACAGTGATTATACACTCCTGGGTTCAACCCCCAGTGTCCAAAAACAAACAAACAAAAAAAAACAAAAGTAAAAACAAAAACATCATTTTGAATTTACAGACCTGGTGGATTTTTTTTTTTTTACTTCCTTTGGACGAATAAATATTTTAAAAAATTTGGATCATGCATTTGTACAGTTTTTGAATTCTTTTGAAATAAAATTGCTCCTAATGAAACATCTGAAAACATGAACAAACACTGAACAAGCAGAGTTCTCCTGAATAATGATGCTATTGTTAAGTGATTGAATACTTGGGAGATTAATATCATGGTGTACTGGCATGTTGGTTAAATGTAGCCAAAATTTAGCAGCAAAACCTACTTAAGAAAGCAGGAGGCTGAACCACATGTCAGACATAAGGCACCTACGCACAGAGCTCAACACAATAACAAATTAAACACTTTATATACGGACATGGTTTGCATGATTTTCTTCTTAATCTGTGATTTAGGTAATAATTGCACTGTAATTTTAACTCTCTGTGCAGTTTGAATGTTTGCTTAATTGGTTTATTACTATTGTATTCATTGATACTGATACAGGGTGCCAGTGAAATTTGGCTCTGTCCCCCAAAGTCTTTATTTACGTAAGACTGGCATTGATTTAGTCTTGATATCACATATCCCATTTCTACTAGATTACTCTAAAATTGTTTGACCAAAGAGTATGAGGAAATTTTTGGCCAACTGAAAATATATAATTAAATTTGGGATGTGTTCTCACATTGTTTAAACTAGGGTTTTATTTTCCTTGCATATTTTACAGAATTCTGCAGAGGAGATCAAAGTGTCTTTTGCTCCCATTTTGGCATACCATGAAGCATCTGCGTGAATTTGTAATAGACAAGGAGAACTTGTCAGTTGAGAGCTGTACAAATTCTTGCAAAAGGGGAAGAAAACATGAATTTCCCAGATAGTTCAAATGTACCTTTTAGCTACTTCAGCTTTGGTACATATAGAGCTTATTAACTTCAAAATTTATCTTGATGCAATACAAAATTTCTCTTAGCTTCTAGGATCAACAAAAGTGCATGAAATTTTATGGCATGTTTTTTGTGTACTAGTATGTTGTCATAAAACAGCATGTTCAAACAGGGATATGCACATGAAGTGCTTGATCATCCTAACGTAGGTCTGATTCTGATTAGGTAGGTCTGAATTTTTAAGAAAGTCAAGGTCACGTTCATAATAGTGCGTCAGAACCACACTTGGAACAGCATGATTAGCAAACGTGGGGGAAGTAAACATACAATAACTTTTGTAGGCAGAAATATTACACTTTTCAAAAATATATAAGGTGTGATACTTTTAATTAAACTGAGGGGCTATTAGAACTTTCTTCAGGGTAGAGAACTATATAATGTTTGACCTCTTACCAGTTAGATGAAGTTGAAACTTTCAAAGTATGCCATGGATACCTTCAGCCATTTTGTTGCTCTATAATAAGGTGATCTCATCTATGTGTAATACAGACATTATATATGATAGTAGAAATGACTTCAGATTCAAAAAAGATCCCACACATTGGGTTGTTCTTGTTGATTTTATGGTTTGGAATTAAACTTAAAAATCTGACAGCAATATTCATGCTAAATTGTTGATGTTTTTAGATTTTTTTATTCTTCAAAAAGAAAGAGTAAAGCAGAAGATCTACAGGTCCTCTAACATTTGTGATGGCAGATCCCCTGGAAGGCTTGTGGTCTAGTGGACCTAAAGCTGTTTAGATAGCCGCACACAATGACCATGTGTAACCTCTGGAAAGAGTTGCATTTAATGCAGTCTTTACTCTTAGAAAAACAACATCTGGTATTAACCTAATCTGGAATACATTAGGTGGCTTATTCAGAGCACTTGGTAAAATACAGTAGTAACTCTATAGGACATGGGCTTTTGGATTTTCTAATATGAAAGTTTGATAATATGTAATATTTGAGAAATAAGTTGAATTAAGTTATTCAAGTGATTAGAATATTTACTTCATCTCCTAATTTTATGTCTATAACACCAATAAACAGTTTTATGTTTACCATTAAATATTTAAAGTTTTAAATATTTAAATACTCTCACAACTAGTTTATTTCATATGAAATCCATTTTCTAAGTTAGAAGAGTCTTCTCCAGACCTAATGTAAACTACTTAAATTGACCAAAATCTTGTGGAGACAGACTGTGTAAGGAATGAGAGTTTGGAAACTCGGATGCTTTCTGGGTTAAGTCATTTTTATTTGCTATTTTTGTCTATTATACTCAAACACACACACAGTGTTTGTATGTGTATAGACATATACATACATACATACATACATTCAAGATTCTATCTCTAAGCACGGTGAAATGTAGAGAAACCACGGATCACAATAACACAATGTCACAAATATTGCATGCCTTTTAAAAATCAGATCTTATGCTAAAACTCAACAAAGTCACATTTTAGTACTTTTATAAATAGCAGGGAGGCATGCATTGAAATTGCCTAATTTTATTTATCCTCAAATTTTATTAACATGTTATTTGTTGATCTATAAAAGCTAGAAATATTGCAAAGACACTAAAAATAACATTTTAAGTAGTTTGGGGATTATCAAAGAAATCTGAGACATAAGCATCAGTGTATTTGTGGAGAAGGTATTGCTGTACTGGTGAGACCAACATTTGGGCACACTTCTTTCCGCATGCTTCTGCAACCTAGTACACTTGCACATTTATGCCAGTAAATTGATCTTTGAATGTTAATAATGGCAATATTTATGATGACAAAAATATAGGGATGTGTGGGGAAAGTAAAACTCACAGTGGGTATAATAGGTAAGGTGTGAATTGTTTGTTTAATAGAAATTCATTAACAGTTAAAATAAGAGAATCATGGCCCCTTGCACCATGGAGATTGAAGTCATGGATTTAAAATGTTAAAAAGCACATTGCAACCAGATTCATTTAAATAAAGTGCTAAGAAGGGCAAAACTAAGCAATATGTACCATATACATTTGCTAAGACAATAGCAGAAGCAGAGGATATTCTATTACAAAATATGGGGTAGTAGTTGTCTATGAGAGAATATTTAGGAGATATACTAGGACAAAGATGTACAAGAAATTCCCAACTGTGAAAATAGTGTATTAAGTTCCATGAGGTGTGTTCATTTTAGAAATTTTTATAACTTTGGATATAAATCATGTTTCATTTGTGTATATAGGAATATCATGGATCTATATAATTTATGGATAAATTACTATTTATATATTAATATGTAAAATATAAAAGTAAAATAAATATAGTGATTGTTTTTAATTTGAATTATAATAAATTATAACACAAATAAGATAGTGTTAGGATATAATTAAACTAAAATGGAAAAAATAATCCATGGTTAACTACAAACTTTTACCTTTTGAGCATAATGTAGAAAGTGTTGTTGAAAAGCAATGCACTTTCTGAGTTCTATAAATGCCTGTCTGTTTTTAAAACATAGTGAGTCAAATTACCTGGTACATCTAAAATGAAATTAATTTCTATAGTTTCAAAGTTGTCTTTAAATCTTCAGAATGCCTGGTATTCTTTATGTGTGGTGAATTAATTCTTTCATCATATTAACAATTTCAAACAGAAGTAATTGTTATTTCTCAAACAAGATTAAATATAATCACTTAGTGACCCCACTATAGAATATATAGAAAGTGACATTTCTACAACAATACACAGACATACACACACACAGAATATCTGTGCTTTCTGATCTTATTTATTTATTTTTAAGAGAGACTGTGTATGTGTGTGTGTGTGTGTGTGTGTGACAGAGAGAGAGAGAGAGAAAAGAAAGAGGTTGATTATTATTGAGTTTTTCACATGGCTTTCATTGCTCTGACACTTATTTGTGTACGTAATGCTGGGGTTTGAACCTGTGTACTGGCGCATACCAGGCAAGCGCCGTGATCGCCGAGCCACTGCTAGAGCCCTGATCTTTTTAAACATGCAATGTCTTGAAATAAATAATGATTTATCAGTTCAGAAGATATTTATGGTGGGGCTGGGGAGTTGACTCATTGGTGGAGTGCTCGCCTGGCATATAGGAGGACCTGGGTTCATTCCCCATCACCACATTCACAGCTAAGTGAAGGAACAACAGAAACCAAATAATAAATAAATAAAAACTGACTCTTTCTTTAAAAATAATTTGAATAAAAAAAGATACTTGCGGCAAATTATGAAGTTACTGGTAGAAATGCACATTGCTAGGTGTCCTCTACGTATACATTCATCTCTTTGAAATTTCTTTTCATAATAAAATACCTAGAATGAGGTGCAAATAGTTTGGCTCTGGAATGTCCTCCCACAGGTCCATGTGTTAAAGGTTAGTCCTCGGTTTGGTGCTACTGTGACATGGTGGAATCTTTAGGTGGTCGGTCCTGATGGAAGTTGGGTAAGTGGGCTTGGGCCCTTACAGGGGATATTGGGTCCAAGCCCCTTCTTGTCTGCTCTTTGCTTCTTGGCCTCTGTGAGGTGAGCAGCCCCTTCTATCATCCACTGCCTGCCGTGAGGTACTGCCTTGTCACAGGTCCAGAAGCAGTGAGGCTACTCAACCAGGGACTGGAACCTCCACAGCCATGAGTCTACATAACTCTTTCTTCCCTTTAAATTCTTTATCTTAGGTGTTTTGTCATAGGGACAGAAAGTAGACTAATACATGATGATCCATTTCAAAGAAAAAGGGAAGAGAAAAGAACGACAGGAATTGTTACCTATATATATTCTGAGGACATTCTTCGGTATTTAGTAAGTATTTGCCATCAATCAATAGCAAATAAATAAATCTAATAATTAATGATAACATAAAATACCCAGTGAGGATTATTATTTACTTAATGCTTGTTTGTGTGTATGGTTGATCCTGTTAAAAGTTTCTGACCATATTTACAGAAATTTTATAGATATTTCTTTTGGTATTGTTTAAACTTAAAAGTCAGAAAGTTCTTGAAAGAGTGCTAAATACAGAATTATTTATGTTGTGCAGTGACAATCATGTAACACAAACAAGTAAAACCACATTAGGAAAGGCAATTGATGAACATAGCACACCTATGGTGAAATTGTGAAGAACTTCTATATTTCTATTTTATTCTGTCTGATTTTATAAAATATATTATCTCTATAATAGAAAAAGTAGTCAACATACTGTCATACCAGCTCTCCGGTGAGGACTGTGCTGGAGACAGTTAAGTAGATTTCAATTTGATGGGTATGAAATGGAGCTTTTCGTTACATTTAGAGTTAAGGAACGTGGAACCAATTATGTTCCCATGTTGTATGAAACTACCTGCTACCCAAACATGTCCATTTTTACTTTGGCTTCCCCGTGGTTGATATCTAGATAGGTGAAGAAGCTGCTACCTCCTGAACAGAATATATATCACACTTTGTGGGGTGAATTTCATCACGTGTTACACATCTTTAACCACAGCATGATGAGACCCAGGATCATCCAACTGAGAAAAATCACAGACCTTTGAAGGGAGCCTACCTAGCAATTGAATCAGCCTTAGTTATAAGAAAGAAATATATGCATGGGTACTCAGAGCATATGCTATTCAATTCTCAAAACTATTTCTTTATTGTTGTAGTTAATTTTATATCAGGAAAGATTCTTCTTCTTTTTTTTCCCAGTTGATGTGGCTAAAAATTTCTTTACACATTAAAGCCTAATATATTGACTATTTTCTCTAATCCCTCATTTTTACTTTTGTTTCCAAATTTCCTCTATATTCAGCCTGTGGCAAGTCTTTCTGATTTAAAGACTTCAGAGTCTTGGTATGTAAATTAGAAAAAATTCCTGGGAATGATGGATAAGAAACATGTCTTACTTCCCCAAGTCCATGTGGCTCCTCTTCATTGAAAAATATTCTTAGCTTCTGCTATCAATTTTGTTGTTTTCTAAGTGTTTCATTGAAGGAGAACAAATAGAAAAGTGCTCTGATCCTCAGTGTAAATCTTAGTGTGTTTTCATAAACTGAATGCACCCTGTAACCAGTGGCCAAATCATGGAGCACAACATGATCAGTGAATCTTAGCAGTGGCCCCTCACGCCACTTCTGCTTACCAATCACTTCTAAGTTTCACAGCTGTCCTGATCTCTAAGGCATTATTTATATAAATAAAAGCATACAATACTTACTTACCTTTGTCTTTCTGGTGATTATTGCTTAGCATTGGCTAATCGTGTACAATGTGCCTGCAGCCCTAGTTTGTTGTTGTCATCATGGTTTGGTATTCCATTGTTTGAAGATATCCAATAAACCCATCTGTTCTATTTTTGATGTATGTTTAAGCAGTTTCCAGCTTTAGGCAGCTGATGAACATTGTTACATTTTAAACTATGTGTTAAATATGAATCATTAATACAAGGAAAAGAAACACTTCCTGAACAATTATATATGTTTTGGGTGTAACAAAAAATGTTTCAGGTTTGTTTTCTTTTAGGCTAAGAGGTTACATAGGTCTCAAATACTCACCATTGTGTACTTAACACTTTTTTATCTGCTTTGTGTTGTGTTCTCTGTAATGCCTGGAGAATATATATAAGCAAGGCATGGTTTGGGTTTCAAGTAAGTCTCAGGATTACAGTGTAGCAGGCACTGTGAAGGTGAAGGTCAAGGCACTGGTGTCCTGGGAGAAAAGTTGCTCCCTATTCAGCTAAAAGACAGACGGTGAGTGGAATATTTCCTGGAGGGAATAAGGGAACTGATATTAGGCAAAGGAGGTTGAATAGGGAGGCAGGGAGAAAGGAAGAACCCTTTGGGCTGATGGAATTATATTATAGCAAGGAATACCCTAAGAAACATCTCATAATCAAATTGATTAGATTTAAGGGCTCTTATTGGGGTTTTGCTAGGAGGAGAAACTGAAAAGAGAAAGTGAGCCTTGTATCTGGGCTGACTGATATAGTATAAATAACGTACATAAAGCATTGTGAAAGACCAAAGGCTCTCAAAACAAACCAAAAATTCTTGGATTTTTCAATGAGATATATTGCAACCCAGCTGAGCAAACTAATAGATACAATAATGAAGAGTTTATCATGGTGGGAATAAAGTCTGTATTGGAGTCTTAAATAATATTAAATAAAAAAATCTAAGGAATAATCAAGAACAAAGCATGGTCAGTAAGTGATTAGCTATAATAAATTTCTCCATTTCTTATTGCACCACAGTTAAGACCAGCAGGTCCTGTTTCCTGGAGGAACATTAACACACCATCAAATGTTTGCTGCATTTCTTTCTCTCTTTGCACCACACTTTAATATTGGCCAAGGAGTCTCACCTCAAGTATTATGCGATAAGATCTGTGCTTAAATAAAGAGACTCATACTCATAGGTGTTTCAAGAGAGTGTGAAAACAGGGTTTTGGTTTGGGCGAGGACAGATTGCATAAGAAGAGCATTGTGTGAGGCCTTGTGGTGAAAGGTAGAGATGTATACTTAAGTGTGCTACGGAAGAGTTGATCAGGTAAAAGAATTCATAAGAAAATATTCTATTCTTCTTGGTGTGTGTGGGGAGCACTGAATTTTGCTTGCATTTTCCCATTAGCCTAGGCATGACCCTCCCAAGTGGCACAAACTAAATGTCACCTGAGTGTTCTTTGTCATGCAAAATACCCCATGGAATGCTAGGAATGCCCTCAGGTGTATGTATGCACCTGCAGTAAGGTGGGAAGGATTAAGACAAACAAAAGAACCAGAATTCAAAGATACTTGAGACAGCTTTACCCAGATTTTGCAATCTACTCTTTCTTGATAATATTTTATGAAATCTTACTGTAATATCATCCTGAATTTTTTGACCACAAGGCATTTTAAAGATTGTGCTTCACTCACAGCAACTATTGTTTTCGAATATCTGCTATTAGCCTCTTTTTGAGAATATGTATATGTGTGTGTGTGTGTGTGTGTGTGTGTGTGTATGTGTGTTTCTTTTTGGTATTGGGGCATTGGGGATTGAATCCAGGGGAACTTAACTACTGAGCCAGGTCCCCTGTCCTTTTTATGACTTATTTTGAGGCAGGGTCTACAGGGTCTTGCTAAGTTGCTTAGGGCCTCCGAGGTACTGAGCCTGGCCTTAGTTTGATCCTCCTGCCTCAGTTTACAGAGCTGCTGGGATTATAGGCATGTGCCATCGTGCCCAGTCTCTTTGAGAATGTTTAGTATGTGCTTTGAAGCTTTATCCACCCAATAAGGGATTTGCATATATGTATGTATAATTTTAAATGTTCTGTGTGCAATATAGAGAGTCTGTAAAGCCACTGGCTTTCACATAGATAGTAGGACTGAGCCATTGATTAACGCTATTATGAATTATTTGAATGAATGTACACTGGATAGACTTTCTGGTATCGTTCCATAATTACTAGTCTTTTGTGGTAACACAGAACGGCTTTATTCAATACGCTTCTCAAAATTTAATACAAATAAATTGATGTATTGACTAAAACACCTGTGTTTCTTCTACCTGGATACTTTGCTTTGTATGTTTTTGTAATTAAGGAAAAAGGGATATTTTAAATTAAAATTAGGTCTGATTACAGCTTTCTGGTTTCTGCATGTATGAACTTCCCCTTCCCCTTTATGGAACAACTTATTTCCACATTACACAGCTTTGGGTTTTGTCTATTTTGCCCATTGTGTGATTAGATCCTTTTAAATGAAGCAGTCACATCCTTGTGTAAATCATAGAAGTGTGTTTTTAAATGTAATGAAGCTCAGAAAGATTCCACAGACAGCTCCAGAATGTCATTCTTTGATAGGCAAATCTCCCTGGGGATAGACTTTGGAGTTCTTTGCATTAGTCACTTATATCAATTGGAAAACCTATGTATCCACCAAAAAGCTTCCAGCAGTTGCTATAGTATCTGATATTTATCTTTAGAAATCTTACCTCACTATTTTCTTGTACTGTTGTTGTGGACTTAAAATAATACAACTCCATAAAATATTTTACAATGAAGACTTTAAAACTGTTTCTCCGTTTGGCCCTTGAGTGCTGTTATAGCTCGTTTTTCTCTTGGATGAAATGAAGCAAATGGGCCGAAGGTGAAATATGAAAAGCAGGGTGTCATTATCGATAGTGTATACACTTCACCACTTTGCAGAGCAGATGATTCTGTGTTTAGGTGTACCTGACTCTCATGGCCATCCTAATCCTAATTGCCTTGTCTGAATTTAAGGGTATGATGGATGATGAGTTTATTTTTTAGTCAACAAAACTTTACTGAGCCCCATGTGCAAGGCCACACTATGATAAATAAGTAAATAAGACTTACACTTCGCTCTTGAAGGACTCTTCCTCAATATCAGGTTTAGGAAAGATATGGTGCGCAATATAATACAATAATGATAAATTATTGTACTTGATCATTGATCATTGATACAACTCATGATTCAAAGCAATCTCTATCAGAAATATGCCCAAAGACTTGTTGGATTAGCACAGAAGATAAATTGGCTACTTGGGGAAGAGTGGAAAGACATCCAAAAGATGTCAGTTGAACTGGAATAAGGAAGACATGAGTAATGACTAAAATGATCTTGGAAGAACTTAGAAAGAAGCCAGTGACCCTTGTCAGGCTGAGAAGCTGCTATTTCATTAGCAACAGTACCAACACAAAATTCTTTGGAGAACATAATATACGCTTTAGAGCAGTGTGGGCAGATAAGCTATCACCAGTCATTTAGTCCATCCAGGCTGCTATAGCAAAATGCCACAAACTGGGGAGTTCATACATGGTAGTAATTTATTTCTCACCATCTGGAGGCTACAAAGTTGAAGATAAAGATATCACCAGATTGAATGCTTGGTGAGGGCCAGCGCTCTATTACTAGATAGAGTCTTCTGCCTGTGTCCTCACACGTTGCAAGAGGCAGAGAAGGTCTCTGGGCACTGTTTCCTAAGGGCACTAACACCATTCACAATGGCTCTGCCTTCATAACCCAATCTCCTCCCAAAGACTCCGCCTCCTAATTGCCTTCACTGAGGTGATTGCATTTCAGCGTGGAATTGGAGAGAACAAAGCATTCAGATTATCACCACAAGAGTGTGTGATTGATATATATACCAGAATTCATTGCCACTGGAATATAGCCCTGAAAATTGTCACATGTGTTCCATGTATGGGGGAGTTTTTTCTTAAATGCTGCTGAGACTGTAGATGATGTCAGAATTTTCAGCATCTGTGATTCAATGTCTTCCCCAAATAGTAAATCTGCTACAAAGCTGCTTTTCATTGTGCATTCAGTTCATGATAGGTATACAGTTGTACCAGAAGCTATTACATATCAGAAAACCATATACTTCTTTAGGAATACATTTCTTTCTAAATGAGCTCTAACAATCAGTGATGAATGTCCAGCTATTTTATTTCCAACGTTGGTCCTTTTTATGCTTTTTAGGGAACTTACCAGGTACCACATCTGCAAAATCTTACAAATGGTTTAGTAGCCTCTTCACTGATCAGAAGACTGACTTTTATCTGTTCACTATAAGTAGGGTCAATGTGAAACAAGGAAGGAGTAGGAATTTTGCAGTCAAGCAGTAAGAATATAAAACTCAGTTAATTAAAGACTATGAATTTGAGTAGATAACTTAATTTGCCAAATTTTAATTTTTTATCTTTAAAACAATGTTAATAAGAAAATCCATTTATTAGGGGGGTGTTGAAAGTTTAAAATAAAATATCTAATACACTCCCTTACATAGCTGGTACTGAAAATGTGGGCATTCATGCATGCATGTATACACATGTAGTCCAAATATTAGGGGGGCTTTCAGATCTTGAAAAGCAGTCAGACCCATATAAATGACAAAAGAAAAGCATCATGTTTTCATGGACACTTACTGTACATCAGGCTCTGTACTGGATATATTAGAGATGATCCAGATAGCCTGAAAAAATCATCTGGACCCCTGTAAAATGATGGTCTGATTGAAGAGAGAATCTTATGGGGAAAAAGACGATATTATAAAATAGTAGAAACATTTGATTGAAATGTTAGGTTATTTTATATAGGCTGTGAGCACAACAACTATTTAGATTTGGGAAAAATAATTGATGATCAAGGAAGAAAGAACAATCGGTTTAACTTTAAAGAACTTGCATTACTTGGAGAAGCAAGCAGAGGCTGGAAAATATCAGTGTCAAGGACACAAATTCTCAGTCTGCAGGCTTAGTCTTCCTAGAAATTCTGCTTGATTTGACTTTTAGATTGTTCATAAAATTTCCAAATCAACTTTGAAAAAAGTGGATTGACGAAAAATTAAGATTTCTTTCAAAAACTTAGAGGACCTAGAAATGTGGGTGCTTCTGAGGAGTGGGTGCCCCTCCAGCTGCGGCCTGCATACTAGTCTCTCCTCCGCTCTGTACCCTTTCCTGTACCTGACTGGCTTCTGCCTTGGAGACATTTTCAGTGGGCTTTAAAAGGGGAAAGCTGTTGAGTTCAACTTTGCCTTATCATTTGAGAAGATCATTCAGCATTCAAGGGGAACTTATGTGATAACTCTAACTGGTGATGCAGAAGGTTTGAGGGTGAAGACAGATATAGATTGAAACATAATGGGAATTCAAAACTGGTAATGAAGGGGAATTCTAGTACAGTATTTCTTCTGTTGTGGTGCTCAGATCAGCTCTTGTGCACAATCAAGATAAACGGGATCTGAAACTCCAGGGTTGGAGACCTGGAGATATAAAAAGCTATCCAGATGAATCTGATTCACACTAAGTTTTTGGTGGTTGTTGTTGTTTGTTTGTTTTTAAGATGTTTGTATGGACTGGAGCCATGTGGCTTAGTGGTTGGAGCACTTGCCTGGCATACATAAGGATCCGGCTTCAAACTCCAGTACCACATACACAACTAAGTGTCAGAGAAACAAAGGGCAGAGGAAAAAATAAACAAAATTGACTCTTTCTCTTTCTCTTTCTCTCTCTCTCCCCCAACTCTCTCTTTTGACAATGCTTTTATTCGTGCATTATAGTTGTATTTATTAGTGGGGTTCATGTTGACATGATACAAGCATAGAAAAATTTGCTCCTTTTCTGTCTGCAGTGCTATCTTCCTTCCTCCCCCATGCCCCTTTCTATATGTTTTTCCTTCTATTTATTTATTGGTTTTAATTGGTGCTTTTTATGTATTCATAAAAATGACATCCACTGTGGTATATTCATCTGTCTACATGGTGTAATTTCATCAAATTCATTCCATGTATGCTAATATTTGAGAATTATCAATCTCATAGAACTACAGCACCAAACACAAGGGGACTGAGAATTAAGCTTTGAGATACACACACTTTGCAGTACCTGGATGAGGAGAAAAATAAAAAATACAACAGTGGAGATAAAGAAGTAAATGCAAGGAAAAAAGAAGCAGGCTAGGGTAACTCATGGAACCCAGTGGGTTTTAGAAGGAAGGCATTCAAGGAAGTCGGATGGTGGGTGGGACATCCAGGCTGAAAACAACTCATTATTTTACTCATTCAGAAATGATTGGGTACTTTTCAAATTATTATTCCCTGGAGTTACACAGAAATTGGGTATTAGGCAGAAAGAAGTAGCAAGAGTAAAGCAATCATTCAAGAATTTTGTCCATGGATGAATATGGAAAAATCTGGTGGTGGCCAGTGTACAGCCAACATGGATTTGCAAATGTGTAAGGGCAGGCAGAGTGGGAAGAACCCTGGCATCAGGGAAAAGTGTATATTCTGAAGAATATAGGTGATGTATAGAGAAACAGGACACAGGCGTCAGAGGAGTGAATCATAATTGGAGGAGAGACAACGAGAAGCAATGGCTTTTGCTTGGAGACAGGAGAGATGACTGGAGGCCCTCGAGCTGAGAGGTAGCATATTGAAGTTCTGGCAGAGAGTGGGATCTGCAGCCAAACTTTTGGAGATCGTATACTGCTTTTGCTGCTTCCTAGTTATGTAACCTTGGAAAGGTTATTTAAGATGTCTCTGGCTCCTTGTCCTCATCTTTAAATTCAGCTCCAGACAGAGCGTACCTCATGGGGTTATTGTGATGATTAACATGATTTGTTATATGTAGAGAGCTTTGAACAGCTGGCTCATATAGGAAGTGTGATAAAAGTGGGTGCCAACTAAATAAAATAAATTGGGATAAATGTAAGAGAGGCTTGAAAATGGAGACACATGGAGTCCTGAGAGTTTTAAACTTTCAAAATCTAAAAGCCACTTATAGAAGATTCTGGGAATTGATACTACAGGATTTCACTCTTGAAGACAAAATGGCCCTGGGGGCGTGGTGCTGTTCAGTCAACCACGCATGAATAAATGAGGAGTTGACAGCAGTGAAGGGTAAGGAATGCCAGGGTCAAGACGTGGTCAACCAGGTAGAATGATTTTCTTGGCAGATAACCAGGAAAGGAGAGAATGGAGAGGAGGGTGGGTTGAGGATAAGGAAACAGCAGTGGATACTGTTGGAAGGTTAGGAGGGGAAAGCATCTGGGAAGATAAGGGAGGCTGCATTGCATTATTTGGGCCTGGGACAGGCTGAATAAGAGCCCAGGTGCAGCCCAAGTGTGTGAAGAGCAAACCGGAAGCTGACTTGGAGAATAAATGAGAAGCCACAATAATGTCAGACAGAGCTGGTGCCTCCTAAAAGGGTCTCCACAAGCACTGGATTGGGACGTGCTAGCTCTAGCAAATGGTCAAAGATAACTAATATCTGAGTTATTACTTATACTATGCAGTAAATGTGCAAGTAACAAGGCAGGATTTAGTAAAAGAAGGGAAGCAATTTCGTATGTGACACATTGTGCTAGGAGTTTTAACACAAGCTATTTTATGTAATGCTTAGAACCATTATTAAAAAAATAGGACTCAGTAATCATATTATATAAATCAAGAAACAGGAGCTGAGGAGTATAGTAATTTATGCTAGTCCATATGGGTGTTAGAGCTTATATTCACATCTACAGTTTTTGATTCTGAAGCCCATTGTCTTTCACCATATAGCTGACCAAATATAAAAGGATGCTAAACATGCTGAAAGGTGCTGTGATCAGTTATACAGAGTACCCAGGTGGTTGTGATTTGCAACTCTGTTTGCATGGAAATTCCTTTATGGAAACCTTTTGCTAAGATGGCAGGCTATTATAACCAAGCTATATAAACCAGATATATAACCATAAAGTACAACTGAAGAGGTACTAACTGTAAGAACTAGAAAATTAGTGAATAACTTTTGCTTTTAGAAATTGAAAATGAAAATATGCAATATAGGTCTACTATATCTGTTCCAGGTTTACATTCACTGCAAATTAAAAAACCAGTAATGACACTAACCAGTCACTCGTCATGATCTGTTTATCAGGGTTCTTACTAGATTGGTGCTCTAATTCAGCCAAGCATACTAATTATCATCCAGTTTTTTTTGTTTTTGTTTTTTCTTAAAAGAGAAGGACAGTGAGAGAGAATCAATTTTTATTTTTTGAGTTTTTCACATGGCTTTCATTGCTCTGACACTTAGTTGTGTACCTGTGCATGCCAGGTGAGGGCTGTAACCACCAAGCCACTGCTCCAGGCCCTCATCCAGTTATTTTACATTAAGAGAGTAGATATTGCCCATGTTTTCTTTGACTTTCTTTCTACAAGGTATCTGGAAAAGAATGTTAAAGCATGTAGATTTTAGTTGTATCTTGTTGTTTTATTGGCTAAATAATGAATATCATCAGGCACTAACTATGAGAAGAAAAAAAATCGGCCATTTTGTTTAAACCTGAGTATTATTTGAACAAAAGAAAAGTGGTTATTGCTGTCTGCGGAAAGTTCCCGAATCTCTGGAGTCCTACATATCTCATGCTTTGCAGTCTGTGGATGTCTTTTGCTGCAATGATTCTCAAAGCACCTGCAGTGTCAGACTCATGCGGGAAATGTAAAATCCCCCAGGCCCACTTCATATCTCCTGAGTCAGAATATCTGGAGTAGGGGCTCCTCAACCTGTGTTAACAAGCCATTCAAGTCATTCTCCTGCACATTAAAGCTTAGCAATCATTTTATTTTAAAGTAGGTCAAATTTAAAATATAGCAGTACAGCCCTGGGATCCTACTGAACCTATTTGTATCATGAAAATATAACTTGCTAAATAGTGTTATCACTATAGTGTAATACACTGACCTGAAAAAAGAAACTACTCTTTTCAGAAATCCTTTTAAAAATGTAAAAAGGGAGCTGGAGCACTGGCTCAGTGGTTACAGCACTTGCCTGGCGTGCACAAGGACATGGGTTTGAACCCTAGCACCATGTACACAAGGGAGTGTGAGAGTAACAAAGGCCACATGAAAATGTAAATAAAAATTGATTCTGTTTCTCTCTCAATGTCTCTCTCTTTAAAAAGAAAAAAGAAATATAAAAAGCGCTTCTGGTTGTCTAAAGATTGCCCCTTCTTCAAAACACTTTCCCTTCCAAGACTTTCTCTCAGTTCCCCCTTCTATATGCTCTTATTTTGTGTTCTTTGGAAGGTGCTTTGCCCAAAGATATATGTTAATAGGAGATATTTTGTACAGTACAATTTGTAAAATTTACTTGGTGTAGATCCATGATTGAAGAGTTTGATTATCCTGGAGAGGAAAGAAAGAATGTCCAAGGGCCAGCTTCTGGATTAATAATTGCTCTGGGTGTGCTGTGGTATTTCTTGGCCTCTTTTATCATTCAAGAATGCTGAATGACAAACAATTCATTTCAAAAGGTTTTCTTGAGGCTTTGGAAAGGCCAAGAACAAAATCATTGAGTAATGCATTTGAATGAAGGTAGAGTATTGCTCTCTAATCTTCTCATTTCTTTTTTTTTTGTTTTGTTTTTTCTTTTTTTTTTTAAAGAGAATCATTTTTTATTTATTTTTTATCTGACCTGCATTTTTCCAACCTTTAGCTGTGTACATGGTGATGGGGTTTGAACTTGGGTCCTCATGAGTGCCAGGCAAGTGCTCTAACTGTTGAGCCACCGCTCCAGCCCGAATTCTCTCATTTCTGCTCCCTTTCCTAGATCTCACCATGCCTGGGAAAGTGTCATTTGATTAGTGTGCTAGGGCTGCAGTAGAAGTACACAGTTTGAGTGCCTTAACAAATATGTCTTTTCCTTTTTTTTTTTATTTTTTTAAAGAGACAGAGACAGAGAGAGAGAGAGAGAGAGAGAGAGAGAATATCAATTTTATTTAGTTTTTCCTGTTGCCTTCATTGCTCTGAGATTTGTTGTGTTAAGTGATGCTGGGGTTCAAACTCATGTCGTTGCGCATGCCAGAAAAGCGCTCTAACTGCCAAGTCACCACTCCAGCCCTCAAATATGTATTTTCTAACAGTTCTGAAGGCTGGAAGTCTTAGATCGGGGCACTGGCAGGGCGGTTTCTTCTGACTCCTACTACTCTGGCTTGTAGATGCTGTGTTCCCCCTGCATTTTCACATGTATTCCCCTTATGCCTGTCATTTCACGCAAGCACGCCAGTCACATTGGATTAGAGCCACTTGTGTGACCTCATTGTAACTGAATGACTTCTTTAACAACCCTGCCTTCAGGTACGGTCATATTCTGAGGTAATGGGGATGAACATTTCAATCTTTTCATTTTCAGGGGGGCACACTTCTGCTCATAGCCATGACACTTGATTCCGCATGGCCTTGTCCACTCATTTGCAGACCACACTAGCTAATACTTCAGAATATGAATGGTTGGGAACTTGTGGATAAAACTGACGTAGTCCATCAAGAGCCAGCCCTACACATTCCAGCTGGGGCCCTACAGCTACAGATATGATCCATTAGCATCCCCCAATGCCAAAGAATGAATGAGCCATCAAAAAATAGGCAAGCAACCACATTTGCTAAAAGGATAATATTTCATCCATTAAATAAATGCGATACCTTTTTCTTCTGGTATCAATATAGAAGGCATGTGAAAAATGAGTTAGCTGAGAGTTAATTGACTGCGGAGACTCGATTTTCAGTCTCCGCCTGTATTTTTTGAATTAATATACACAGTGGGTGATTCAGCAAAGGGTTTAAAAATAAATTCTTTACAGAACTCTCCCAACAATTTGATGTCTTCATAATTCATGAAGAGTGGACCCATAATAGCTCTTATTTTCTCTTCAACTTTGGAAAATAAAAGATGCCATTAGTTTAAATTAGGCTTGTATGTGGAATAATCAAGTGTATCAGCAAATATAGTTTGACTCAAATGCCACTTAATACTAAGAATAAATGCCAGAAAAGAACTAGCTATTTATTTTTAGAAAATTATAGGTAAAACTTATATTAGAAAGGTAGGGTATAAAAGTATTTTAGAGATGATAGACAACATATGAATTTATAAAATTCAATTATGAAATATCAAACATAAGATATGTATTTATTGTAGAATTACTGTTTAAGAAAATACTCTTGGAATATAACGAAAATGTTATTGGACTCCTGACTATATTTGGTGACTCTATGAACACTCTGGGTAGTTGGTGAATATGTAAATGTGATATGAAGTTAAGCGTATTTTAATGTCAAAAAGTGTTAGCCCTGTTAAATCAGGGGCTTCTCACATCGCCTGGAGAAGGCTCGCATGGAAAGAATTACAGTACAAAATGTGTGCACTTCATTTATTTCTTTCCCCCAAGAAGTTCAAACCTCCAAGGACTGTGGATAGTATTTTATGTCTTCTTGCTGTAGGAAATGAAAGGATGGAGAAGTGAATTGGATTTGTCTGAAAGATTCTGTTGCCAGGAGGCACCTGGGACCACTACTCAGGTGTCCCCTTCCAGGTATCACTCAGTCATTTGCGAAGATTTTTCCCTGTGACATCAGATTTGCTTTGCACTCGTAGGTGGCACGGTTGGAGACAAACTTTATGAAAACCTAAGTCTTGATCTAAACCCTGGAAAGGGGAAGAGTGAAGGAGGTAAATAAATGTTTAGGATTACCTTTTATACCACAGAAATCTTGTTTTTTTCCGTCACAGTGTGTAAAAATATACTTTCAGCATGTCTAGTAGTTTTTATTCTAGTTTCTTTGTATACTTGGACCAAAACAGCAGGAAAAGAAATTTCATATAATTCTTTACAGGTACAAAAGATTGGTGGTTTCTGTGTTTATGGTGGCTTGGGTCTTTTAAAAAGTGGTCTAAACTTTACTTACCTGTATCAGTTGTTGACTTTACAGATCATGAAGAATACAACACCACTCATGCAGAAAGGACCTGTTTGCCATTGTGAGAGTTCAGACATGAACTGTAACCAGTAGCCCATTAAGTACCTTCTCATGTTCTTCAAAGCATATTCTAACTCTGCAAAATATTTTTTAATGCAGAATGTTGTAACTAAGCCAAGGACTGAAATTCCTGTAACTCCAGTGAGAGGAGAGGCTGTGTCAAGAATTCACAGTTGTATTCTATTGTGTGACTCTGTACTATTGCACAGTATTACCTAGAGTGTGATGAGAAATAGGGAAGGCAGGAAACAATTTGCTTTCATAGTGGGTGTATGTGAGTGTGATTTTTCCATTTATGGTAATATTGTAATAGTTTTTGGGAAATAAAGTTCTTTTTCTTTCTTTTTTTTTTTGTAAAGTTGCTTGCCAAAATACAAAATACAACAGCTTTACACAAGAATGCATTTTACTGTTTAAAAAAATTTGCTGTAAAATAATGATAGCAATGTTTTCCATTTTGTATATTCATTGGAGAAGAGGATATCCTTGTGACAATTGGTACAGTAGGACAAAATGCACGCCATCGGTCCAGAGTCCCCTTGTGAGAAGTAATTCTCTATGAAATAGAGTAATTTTCAATTTCATCTTTGAAAGATAGAGCTAAATTTTAATTTCAAAGGCATTTCTATAAAAATTCCAGGAGTAGCTTTACAAACCAATTAAGAAGAATTTTTGTCTTAAAGATTTCTATGCCTGGCATGTGTTAGCTTGAAATGTTTTAAATTCTTTTTCTTTCTTTCTTTTTTGCCTCTCATGTACTGTGTTAGTGGGATTTTTTGTGGAAAATTCTTTCAGCAAAACTTTAATTTCATCCTTTCATGTTTTTCTTTTCCTTTTCTTCTCTACATACACTTTGCAAATGTTTGTTTGCCTGAATAGCCCAAATGTTCAAATGTGAAATTATTTGACTGATTATGGCCCCCAAGGAGAAACTCTTGGGATGAAATAGGAGTTTGAAAGAGAGGCAAGTGTGTGTTTCTCTTGAGGTGAGAAAGGTGGAATGTGGAGGCTTTGGAAAGGAGTGGCATCTGTGTATGGCATAGGCATGCAGGTAACATTAAACAAACAAAGTTTTAGACTTGTGAGTATTGGTGGATGGTTACATGAGAACCTAGCTGATGAAATCCTTCACATTAAGCATCACCGTGTAAATGGGCAACCTTATCTTTTAGCAAATAAAAGATACCTGCCAAATTTCTTAGAGGACGATTTTGACAGCCTAAGTAGTAATGATTCAAGCTGTTGTTTGAGATAGAATCTTCACCCTGCTTTACGTCTCACCAACCTCAGAGAATGCCAAAGACTGGATTGTATGGTAGATAAGAGAAGATCGCAATGGGATGAAAAGCTAAGATGTATGAGAATGTACTCAGCCACTGTCCTCAGCACTCCTCGTTCATGACATTTAGTTGTCACAGCAGCCCTCAAGGGAAGACACTGTGACCCTCCACTTACATGTTTACAAATAGATTTATATTATTGCAAACAAATACCAGTCTACCTCATCCTTTAAATAAATGTATCTCTGTCACTACAGATGATGAAACGAAGCAATGACTCTATGTGACAGCCAACTTGTAGCACACCTTGGGAAATCCAGGCTTCAGAGGCAGTTGGCATAATGTGTGTCATGGCAATCTGGCACCTTGACCCAATGACACACATTATTTTAACTACTATACTAACTGCCCTTGAAGACTCATACCTGGTTTTCCAAAGATGTGCAGGTTGATTGAACCAGAAGGTTTCACATATGTAGCTTCGGTCTAGAGAAGATGCGTGAAACACTGTAAAGTCACAGTAGTAGGCACGAGTTAGAATGGGGTACACACCCCATCTTACGCTTCCCTCCATGAGCCCATAGATTGCAATTTACCTTGATCTCAATCACATGAATTCCCTTTCAGCCACCAACAACTGTTCGATAGTTTTATCTATGAAGGCACAACCCAGTGCTCACGCAGGGAAGTGCATTACAGAGTAATAAAGAGGATCTTGCAAAAGGAGTTCATCCAGGTGTGAAATGGAAGTTCAGAACTTGTTTTCTTGGTGTATTCATGCTCAATTATGCCCTGATGTTCATTAAGGTTCTTTTAAGTATTTTCGCTGGGTTATGAAAACAATGATTTTTCTTTCTCTGTTTCAGGTATGGAAAAATTGTATCCACAAAGGCAATTCTTGACAAAAACACGAATCAATGCAAAGGTATGTATAAGGGCATCTGTGTTCTTGAGTCCTTGCCTGTGCTGTTCTATTGATGGCTCCTCCCTCACAGAAGTCCAGGCCCCAGCTGCACACTGATCGCAGTGTATGGTATATGGCCTCTTTAATAATGCCAGTGCTTGTATTTCTGGAAACATTGCTCATTAATTTTTTTCATTAACAAACAAAATGAAAATCACAAATCAGAACAAGTATCAAATTGCTTCAGCATAAAACTAAATTACCTCCTAACAACTTTGGGTTGTCTGATTTGAATGATATTATCAGTGATGCAAATTGATTTCCTATATAAAAATGAGGAGCACTGGGGAAAACTTTCCCTTGAAAACATGTTTTAATTTCTCTGTGCTTTAAAGCTTTAGCAGCATTTGTTGAGTAGGAATTAATTTATTGATGGGATCATTGTATCTAAACTGTGGCTATCAATATTTCACAGCATTTCTGTGTTGATATTTTATTTAGTCAGGCTTTTTTCTTTCCTGAAGATATACCTGAAGTCTTTTTACTATATCTGTGGCTTATGTTTCCTTTTTTTTTTTTTTGTCCTCCAAGAGAGGGACAGTGAGGAAGAAAGAGAAAGACGGAATGAATTTTACTTAGTTTTTCATGTGACTTTCGTTACTCTGACACCTCCTTGTGTACATGGTACTGGGGTTCGAACCTACGTCCTCATGCAGGCCAGGCATGTGCATAACCACTGAGCAACCGCTCCAGCCCCTTATGTTTCTTAATGTCTGAAAATCCCATATACTTTTAAAGGTTGCATTAAATTATCTGTGAAATATATATGGTCTCTCTTGCAAGACTCAGTTCTTACTGGAAAATTGGAATGCTTCCTGTAACATATGTTGTTTGTTGTACTTATTCTAGTCTTCGTTGTAATACTGAAATCAAGAAGTGTAGTAGAGCCAAGATCATTTTAAAAACTGCCCCCTTTTCACATGCAAATAGAATATGTGCAAGTTTTAGCAAATAATATTCATATACTCCTATACATATTCCAAGATATGTGGGTAATAGTAGCCAGAGTCGATTTAGCAGTTAAAAAGTAAAACGCATTCCATGTCTCCTTTAAACTCAGAAATGCATGAATTACCACAAGGCAAAGAAGAATGATAAGACAGGGTATCTGCATGCCAATTGTTCAATTTATTATTGAAAAGAAACCATGAAGCTAATCTTAATATTACTGTTAGGAGCAGTATGTTGCCCTACTACATGTAAGAGTGTCACAGAAGTACCTATAACAGAACTAGCCACAGAACAGGGTCATGATTTGGAATGTGCTACGGCACAGTTGTGTTTTGTAGTAAATACAGTTTTAACAATGTGCTTAGATTCCTTTCTGGGGAATGAAATTTACAAAAGGTATAATGTATGGACTTCTGGAAATGTTGATGCTCAGAAGAGAGTTTCAAAACATAGTTAAGTGGACCCATGTAGCTGGAAGAGCAAATCAGATGTGGTAAGAACTTTGATAGAAGGAATGAAGCTTTTGGAGGGTTTCAAAATGCTGTTCTGTATATGGAATGGACCCCTTAATATTAATAATTTTTGAGCAGATATAGTATAATCATATATGCATTATAGAAAAGTTATTTCAGCAAAAAATAAAAGAAATTGAATTACAAGGGGAGAAAGTGAAGGGAAACATTTTTTAAAAAGAGAAAGTTTTGAAGCCATAGTTCTAGTGTAAAAATGAGGACACAGTTACCTTGGTTCTATTTATTATTAGGGGAATGAAGAGGGGTCGCCACTCCAAAGCAGAATCAGTTGCTCTCCATGAAAAGGAAAGGGCAGGGCACATGAAATGCATGACATGAAGCTTTCATCAGGAGTGTTCAGGATTAAGGAAGATGATGGTGCCATTTAGATAGGTAAGAAGTCCAGATGTGGCAGACATAGGATTTGCAGGGAAGGTGATAAATTATGTATTGGACATGCTGAGCTAGAGATCCTGGCCTAGCATCTGTGTGGGACATGTCAAAGAGGGTGCTGTAAGAAAGCTTAGAGTTACAGGTGGAGACTGGATCCAGGGGAGTAAGACCTCCACAGGCTACTCTGTAAAAGGGGAATCAGTGGTGGGGAGTTCCTTAAGGTGAATGACTGAAAACGGAATCATGGAGAATATTTAGGAATAAAACTAGGCTGTGACTGGGGATTTCTGTCATTCCTGGCTGGGGGAAGACTGTGATGTATTAAAAGTGTTAGAGTGCTATTCCCACTACTACACCCGTTTCCCAGCTCTGCAGGGTAAAAACGTCTATGGACCAACTGAAGAAAACTGAGGTCCGAAGTCAGGCAGCCAATTGTATTGGTAAAACACCAGCAGAAGCTCTAATTCTCAGACAGGCCACATCCGGAAAGCCCAGTAGCTTCTGTTCCATGTCTGATAGCTGCAATGGGCATCCTGTGAGGGTCCTTCCCTGCGCAGAGTCTTGTTCAACCAGTCTCCACCCTTCAGAACTCTCTGATCTCTGTATATCACTGAAGAGAACAAAAGTATGGATTGTGCACATGGAGAAACTCTACTCATATAACTGTGAGGGTTTGAAAGGTGATTTAACTGAATGTGGGTCTGAGTTTCCATAAGCAAGTTATTCAGTGTGTGGGAAGTGCTACTCTGGACAAACCACCGTGGGCATCCTCAACTCCTAACTCCTATTGTAATTTTTGGTAACTGCTGATTTAGTTGTCTGTCTGTCCAGAGAGATTTGTTTGTTTGTTTGTTTGTTTTATAAATAATGAAGACAGGGCCTGTGTAATCTAGAATATTTCTTTCCAAAGTGAGATGTATACAGCGTGTGGAAGCATGTTTATTTAGAGTGCTAGGAACAAAATATTAGAACTTGCTTCTTTTTTTGTTTCTTTATCAACTTTTTGTAAATATTTTGTAATGTGTATGTTAGTATCATAAATGCCTATGCTTTACATATGTAAATGTTGGGTTTCTACTCCAAAATATTTGTATTATATGCAGTGAGATTTTAAACGGTAGTTTGGAGATTGCTGGTCTCCAACATAGTAGGCACCAATGATTATAAAGGGAAGAAAAGAAGTAAAGAGAGAAGAAAGAGAAGAAGGGAAGGAGGAACTATGGAACAAATTAGCAAAATCATTCATAGAAGGGCAGCTGCAGCTGACTATGGGAGACTGGAGAGCTGTGAGATCTTTTGCTGAGAAGGTGATGTGAGGAAGGCTGGGTGATCACGTGACCAGTATGTACTTGTAAAGTCTTCCAGCTAACTTTGCTTGGTCTCAGCCTTTGGAGTCTATGGTTAGCAGTAGTGACTCTGGCTCTTTCCTTCACCAAGCACATCATATGGGAGGCACCAAGAAACAAGCAATCGCGATCAGAAATGTACCATTGGCATTTCCATGCTTTGGGGAAAATATCATTTTAACTGTATACTGAGTCCTGTTTAGGGTACGTCCTTCCAGAAAAATGAAACCTGATGTAGCTACACAATTAGGAAGAGATAGCAATTACATTTGAGGAAAATTGTATGTAGTTGTTTATGATGATTGTAGGAGCAAGTCTCTGAGGTGTGGAAGAAGATCAGAGAGTTCTCAAACCTGATGAGATTGGGTCCTGGAACAATGATCTCAGTGTTTATTGGAATCCTCAAGAAATGAATCAAGGAAGATTTTGGGAAAGGTGACTAGTCCAGAAGGTATTTGTGGAAAATTAAGTGGAATAATAAACTGAGAGTGTATAGACTGTGGTGGAAATGAAGGTTAGTTGGATCTAAAATTGGTTGGTGTGAGATTTTAAATAGGGGCTTTTTGATAGAAGGGTAACCACACTGAGAAAAGAGCATCGGTGCTCTCTACTCACAGGTTCGGAAACATGAAAATTCAAGCAATTTGCAAGGATAGTTCTTACCCACTGAAGCAGTAAAGATCCAGGGCTGCTCAGGGTGAAACTAGTTCATGCACTCTTCAGTATCACCATGCTACACTGTAAGTCTCTTGAAAATTTGGCACAAAAAGACCAGTGAAAAGCATAATCACTGATATTGGTTATTCCACCAAGAACAGTGTCCCAAATATTTTATTCAAACATATTTTAAAACTATGTACATTTGAACAAATCAGAGCACTCTTTTGTTTTCTAGACTAGGAATATATATATATGCAATATCCAAATTTGAGCTTATAAAGCAGATATGATTTTTATGTGGCTATTGAAATGGTACTCATAAGGACTAGACTGTCAAATCCTGGAAAATGTTTGTTATATGAAACTAAACCTATGCACTAAACATAGAGATATATAAATATCTGAAAGTCACTGCTCTGTTACAACTGTGTTGGAGCCACACTGCTTGGATTGACCACTGCCTTGCCACTTAGTGGCTGTGTGACTTGTAGTCAGTTACTCCACCTTGCTGTGCCTTATTTTCCCATCTGTAAGGAGATAATGATAAGATGATAAGAGGGCCCCATTCACAGAGCGTTGTGATTATTAAATGAATTATACATGGAAAATTTATAACAAGAGCTCACACTCTTTTGTATGAAATACTTTTATTTTCCATATTAAGAAAAATTGAAAATAATTTCTGTTAAGATTTAGGACTATGGGTGATATCATTATCTTAATGCTTCTTTGAATCTGTCCTGTGGACTTTTCAGGAAAACAAAAATACATCTCTTAGAACAATTGAGCTGGTTTCAATTATGTTTTTATTTTGGTTATTCTTTCTATGAAATCTGAATAACTCATGACTACATTTCTTTGTTTTATAAAATCATTTCAGATGAATAGTAAAAAGTTGGAATGCCATGTTGTGCTTCTTTAAATAATGGGCAGAAGTTGAGTTCTTCATAACCATTGCTTTCTTTCTTTCTTTTCCCCAAAAGAGAGGGACAGTGAGCAAGAGAGAAAGAATCAGTTTTTATTTATTTTTCCATCTGGTCTTTGTTTCTCCAACATTTAGTTGCCTATGTGGTGCTGGGGTTTGAACTCAGGTCCTTGTGCATGCCAGGCAAATGCTTTAGCTGATGAGCCACCGGTCCTGCCCCAACCATTGCTTTCTTAAGGAAAGAAATTAAAGAGTGTGGAAAGTGGCTTTTGAAAACTGAAATCACTAAGATCAAGACTATCATTAGAGAACACAAATTGGATTTGGTCTTTACTGAGGTTATTGGTTTTGAATCATTGGCAACTGCCCCTCACACAAAGGCTATACAATTAAAGCTACACATTAGGAAGACAAAGATTTATTTATTTTTGTTTCTAAAGATATGATATGGAATCAGTTTTTCATGAGTTGTTGTACATGCAGCCGATCAGATGCAAGTTGGCTTTTAGCAAGGACTGAGAAAGTGCATGCGCTAGTCTCCTTGGGTATGCGCAGGAAAGGCGTCCGCCAACTGTATTGTAGCATCTAAAGGGTACGTTTTGTTGCTGCCTGCATTCCACCTACACCCCTAGTGTAGGTATGGACCCTAGTGAGACGGGGACACATCCTCATTTCCCTCTTCGGGAAGGTTCATCTGGAACTCTTTCAACATAACCTCTGTTTTTAAGATTATTCTTCCTTGGGTGGTGGCTGCAACAGCTTTCGTTCCGTGTAATATAACGACATAAAACAAAACTGTCACCATCAGGCCAAAATGACCAGAAGTTGCTGAGCAAAACAGACAGTCGCCCCAGATGGGAAGTAATGAAAAGCAGAGCCCAGCTCACTCAGATATTCAAGCACAAGGACTAATTTAAGAGCTATCGCACACACTACCAGAGATTTGCACTATTTGTTTTATCATTGTTGTTGTTTATCTGTTTTCTGGTTTCACCTCATGGGTTTCCCTCCTGGGTCCGATGGGTGTGCTAATTCAAAAGGTAGGGGAAAATTAAATGAAAGAACCTATCGAAACAAGGTATAAATCTTAGATGAATTCAGTTGTTTCTGCCTTTTATGTTGGGTTTGCTTTCTCCACCCTCCCACAGACCATTTTTTCTGACAGGCTCTGTGTTTGAGCAGAGGGAATGAGTAATGGATATTCCATAGAAAGTTTCCACACCTAATAGCCGTGAGGGTCAGAGCAGTGAGTGTGTGCCTGCCACTCATACAGGCTCACCACTAGGAGTCTGGAACACACCCTCCTGCCTTCCTCGTCCCAGGCTGGTTGAATTACATTCACAGAAGCTTATGGTGCCTTTGACATTTCACTTGTCCCTTAAAATCAAAGATGGTGACAAGTATCCCAAAGTTCTGGAATGATCCATGAATGATATCATTGATTCATTCTTTTTTTTTTTTTTAAGAGAGAAATGGAGAGGGAGGAGAGAGAGAGAGAGAGAGAAAATGTCAGTTTTATTTAGCTTTTCATGTGGCTTTCATAGCTCTTATACTTCATTATATACCAGGTGCTAGGGTTTGATCCCACATCCTTGCACATGCCAGGCGAGCTCCATAACCACTAAGCCACAGCTCCGGTCCTTCAGTCATTCTTAATTAAGTCAGAACTTGTTGTTCCTTCAGTGAAGGAAATAATGCTGCATGCTGAAATTTATGGAGATGGATGGGGCCCACCTAGATTGTTTTAGAGGAGTGACCTTGTGACTGAATTCATTTAGGAGTTCTAGACTCATGACCATGTTACGTATTTTAAGTATTTCTAGGTGACTAAATACGAGGATGCAGTTGAATGAATTTGGAATTAATTATATATTTTTTTATTTTCTTCCCTATGCACTGACAAGGGGTACGTATATAGCAAGTGAGGGAAGTGCAGGTGATTGTGAAATCTGTGAACCCGAAGGGAGGGTCATGTTATATCTGATCTTATTCTGAGGTACGGTTATGGTAGTGTAGGAAGTCGCCCTCACCTATGGATCAGTCCTACTGAGGGACATTGGCGTGCACAAGGTTGTAATGCTTGTGCAAGTGGAACTGTTTAATTCTGGCAGGTACCACACTTACCCTGATCTGCTCCACATGGAAACCAAGCAAGCAAGGGGAAAATCCCAGCACCATGCTATCGAGAGCCTCTTTCCTAGTACCTTTTATTTCCCAAAGCAGTGCAAACTAAAATAAATGTTCTGTGAAATTTATGAGTCTGAGGAATTACATTTTGAGAGGAATAGGCACCTTCACCAGGTGGGCTCACAGTCTGTTGAGCAAGAAGCTCATGAGACAAAATAGCTTGAAAAGCGCATTTATTCTATTTTCAAATAATGGGATTAGATTAAAGGGAAAAAAAAGGACAAAAGTGTTGGAAGTTGTATATCCCTTTGGAAGAGCAGTTGTGTGATATCCCCCTACATTTCTGTTGTGAATTTTACTGTGATCTATTTTGGAATTAATTTTGCCACTACTCACAGGTAATCAACATAAAAACTGACATGTTTGTTTGGTGCTGATATCGGTCTTTATTTTTTTTTTCAGAAAAGGTTAGTTTATATAGGAACTTTAGTGTCTTCAATCAATACATCTGGTTGATTCAGAATTGTTCTGTACATACTGTTTCCATGAAATTTTCGTTCTGAACCACTTTTGATAAAAATGGCAGTTTTTGTGATTTTATGGCTGAAGTCGGGGAAAAAAATTATTCACATCAATGGTTGACAGTCTCCGTTTGTTGTCTGCAGCTCAGTAAGACAACTATGCTAAGCACATTTCTCCTGTCAAAAATAATGCCTCCAAATTTATTATTTATAATATCAGAATACTAAATATTGTTAAAGATTTTATTTTTAATTATTATTCAGTGTTAACTTTGAGAAGTCTTTGGAATAAATATAAGCAAAAAGGTACTCATAACAGATTTGGGGAGTCTTATAGTTGCATGTTTTACCTCAACAGTGTTTTTATAACTATCTGTTTACTTAGCATTTGCTTACATCCACTAGTAGATATAGAGGCAAAAGTAATAAAAATATCCACAAACTGGCCTGGCAGTGCACACCTGTAATCCCAGCAACTTGGGAGGAGGAGGCAGGAGCATCACCAAGTCTGAAGCCAGCCTTGGCAATTTAACAAGACCCAGTTTCAAAATAAAAAATAAAACACACTGAGGATGTTGTTTTGTGTCACAATGCCCCTGGGTTCAATCTGCAGTACCATAAGTAAATAAAAGTAAACCCATGAACTTTAAATATAACAGGTAATATTGCTGTTTAAAGCTTAAGTTTGTAATGATGGCATTTAATTCTGTTCCCTACTTCTGTATTGCTTTTGCATAAGTAGGGCATGATGCAATTTCATTAGAAATAATTTTAACATATTGTGGTGGAATTTTTAATATCATAAAAATAAAAAGAGTAATATCTCACAATCAAAATATTACTTTTACTAACCCATGTTTTCTAATTTTACAGAAACCCTTTTGCTCAGGTAGGACATCTGCTATCTTGCTCCTTTCAGTTGCCTATATTTAGAATCTGATTCATGTCTATACATGTAATCAGCATGCTACAGAGACACAGCTACATTAATCTTCATAGCAGCTTAATTTACAATAGCTAAACTATGGAACCAACCCAGATGCCCTCACTGGATGAATGGATAGAAGAACTGTGAGATATACATATATATATCACACAAGCACAATGGCATTCTACTCTGCTATTAGAATGATATCATGACTTTTGTAGCTAAATGGATGATAATGGGAAAAAAGTCATGCGCAGTGAAACATCCCAAGCACAGAGACTAAAGGGCCAAATGTTTTCTCTCACATGTGGAAGCTAGAATAAAACTGATAGGATGAAAGTTAGCTAAGTTTAATCAATAAACCCACCAAAGTTGAGGTATCATGTAAGCTGGGGAAACCATAACTATAAAGGTTGGGGGAGAAGGAGAGAGGGTGGGGAGGCAGGAGAAAGGGGGTTTGTCAACATGACTGGGTACACTGGACTCTCAAGAGAAGCCAAACTATACTGAGGCAAGCATATAAACCCAGAAATTTGAATAATTAATATACATGTGCATGCTCATTGCTCTCTATAGCATGGGGGTGTGTCTACATCAATTGTGTCTTGGTACTCTGCCCATTCTATCTAAACGCCTTTAATCCCACTCAGATGAGCCCCCGCTGAGAACAAACATCTTGTCTTTACTATCTCATGCTTCTACTGTTAGGGTCCTTCTTCTAGATTAAAAACTCCTTAGGGTCTGGGTGGGACTGACTTTCTGTGGCCAAAGAACTGAGGTTAGAATACATTCCTGGGTGCTCACTGAGATTCCAGGGACTTTGCCTTCGTCTCTGAGAACTTTTGGTGCCACATCAGTGAAAAGTACAAACATGCCACAAATATGCTTCACAGTCTACTAAAAATACTAAGGGCCTCAGAAAACATACTGATACACATATAAAATAAATATTATACAAATAACAAAGTAATACTTTCTAACTCAGAATGTCTATTAACATGGGGTTTCCCTTTTTACTGGTTTAAAATTATCTATTTTCACTCATCAGTGATTTTTTTTATAAGAGAGACATTGAGAGAGAGAAAGAGAATCAGTTTTATTTAATTTTTCACGTGGCTTTCGTTGCTCTGACGCTTCGCTCTGTACGTGGTGCTGCGGTTTGAACCTGGGTGCTTGTGCATGCCAGGTAAATGCTGTAACCTCCAAGCCACCGCTCCAGCCCGTTCATCAGTGATTTTATAAATATATGAGAAGTTCTAAATAGTAAAATGTATTTAAAATAATAGGCAACATATAATGTGTGGGGCATAAATATATGTGTATGCATTCAGTTTGTTAAATTTTTTTTATATTTTCAATACCTAATAAACAAACTTTGAATATTTTAAAAAAAGACAATCCAAGGATTTTTTCAGTTGAACTCGATGCCAAGAAATTCTATAAGTAATAATCTTAGTTTCTTGGGTAACTTGTAATTTCTCCAAACATCTGTTTCCTAAACTGTTAGATGATGTTATTTATGCCTATGATGGAAAAAATGTTTTCAAAATTGCATGGAACCGTATTTGTGATGTGTGTGGCACAGAGGTCAAGCGCATGTTTCTGTGGTCTGAGGCTTACTTTTCTTCTCAAAGGAATCACATTGTGGAAGGCTCCTACACATCCCACACACTTTAATTGGTTTGAGCGCATTCTGAGTGTTGACGGAGTGTGTGCTTCATGAGTAGATGTGTGTTTATTGAGTTGGGCTTTGCTAGTAACAAAACTGGAAATGCTTCAAGGATGGTTCTCTCCTACATTTGGTGTTGGCTATACGATAGCCCTCAGGATTTTTCAGGCCTATAACCCCAATGTCTTTGAGAAGAAGCAGTTCCGTCACAGTGGCAGGTGGTGGAATTCATTCTAATTGAGTTGGATAGATTCTGGGAAAAAATGCTTTTGTTCACCCTTTGTGGTGCTGTTTACTCTGTAATGTTGTTTTACAAGTTCAAAGGTAAAAGGAAGAAAAGAGCCTAAGAATTCTTGCTTTCTTGGTTTGTGAAACCGTGGGAAAAGCATATACCATTTAAGACATGATCGATAGTCGTTTAATTTGATGCTAGTCATTGTTCTCATTAATTTATTAATTATATTACAGTTTATATTTATTTATATATATATATAAATAAATATATATATATGTATTTCCTTAGGAAGGAATAAGAGGTCTACAGTTAAAAGAGAAAAGCTCAAGAAAGCTCAAGTACCTAGCAAAAGAATTATACTGTGAAACCCTCAATTGAATTTGAAAGATGAATGTATCATTGTTATTGTTTTGCAGATGATTCTATGTAAGCTCAAATGTCTCTTTATCCATAAAATATTGGAGATATAAGGACTTCTATCATCTGGTCATTTTAAAAACTGACATACTTTTCTCCCTATGTTGTGGAATAAGAAAAAAATTACAAGATTTACATTTTAATTTCTGCTTCTGATAAGAAAAAGGTAGTTCATTTTAATTGGCAGGTGTCTTGGGGGACCTATTGGCTGTTCAGCTGATGTCAGCTATGATTGGGAGGAACTTGTATTCAAGAAGTGTCTTTAGCACAACTTCTCTGCAGCCCCTCTAAAGAAATAGTTTCCCTCAATGAACAATAAGTACTTCAGGCCGCAGATCCCAGCAGCTCACACTTTTAGAGCTTGTCCACTGTGGGTAAAGCAAGAGTGAAAACCAAAGATTTGAGGGAAACAACTATCAGTGAACACACTGGGCTGTGGATGTGGCTCTTTGATGTGATAAAGAGATGCTTGTGAGATATATGAATGAAATCAAATTGCAAAATTCCTTAAGAAATTTAAGTCCCCTTGCAATTTATGTTTGGGGTGGCAGATTTGCTGCAATAGATGTAATGAAGGTGTAGCTTTTAATGAAAGGAATGGATAGAAAAAAAAGAATGTTTTTCTCTGAAGAGGAAAATTATGTGAGGTCGAATTTGGAGTCTTATTAAAAGTGTTATTAAAATAGTGTAATTTAACAGATTTTCAAGAGTTTCCATGAAATATTTGTAATAACTGGGATTTCAAGATCAGAAAATTCCTAATTTTGCATGTAGGATATAAGGAAATTTTGGATAATACTATATCTTATCATAGGGAAGCAGATGATGAAATTGAGAATGATTTAACAAGACGAAGTCAAGTCAAAGATTTCCACATGAAAAGTAGGATTTTCCCCAACCTACCTCAATTTCTCACCATGTGTTTTAAACCAAAAAGGAGTAAGTCCAAGTGAAATATAAATGTGCATATATATATATATATATATACACATATATGTATATATTATATATCTTATTGGATACTAATATATGTATTACATATACATAATTACATGTGTTTGTGAATATGTCTCTGCATCCACATATATAAGATATTTATGAGATACCTTTATTCTAAGAGAATTTTTAATTATCTAGAGATTTATTCAAAAGTTTATGTCTTATGTGAAATCCTCTCATTCTTTGTGATTAATCATGTGCAATTCTCCATAAACCAAAGTCCTGGAGACATTGTTATCCTTTGGTGGCTTTCTGGATCTTTGTGGTTTTCTTCTGTTGGGAGAAATAATCTAAGACAAGCAATAATGAGTTAACATGGCATACGCAATTACCAAGTAAAAGCTTGTGCAAGCATTGAGAAAGTAGGTGTGTTTGAAGTCCGTGTGAAAATTTCGTAGCTCTACTTTGCAGTGGTAAATTTACTGCCTATTACATCCTATTAATGTGGATCATTAACACAACTAAAGCATCCTAAAGTGGTGTCTAATCTAGCCTGTCTTTCCTCTGTGTCCTTCAAAAGGTACTAGTTGATGTCCGAGACCTCGGCTCTGTTTCCTTTAAGGGAAATTTCAAAATATGATATAAAGTATGTATTTCCAGGTAAAATAATCTCAGTTTGCAGGTAGCCTTCTGAAGGCAGCAAAAAGCAGGGGTAGGACATGAACTTGTGAAGGTGTCAGAAATGGCCAACCAGGGAGTGATCTATCAGTTTGGGGAGGAAGACTCAGGGTACTCCTGTTAACCCACAATCTTGTCTTTTTTGGCTTTCAAGAGTTAGCATTTGCCGATGTTTTTATCTTGGACTTCCTATCTGAATTCCTTTAAGCATTGAAGGCAGTTTTTTTTTCCCTACCTTCCATCAGCCTGCCAACAGCCCATCAAGCAGTAAACCAAATAGAATAAAGGATCAAGATTGAAAAAATAAAAATGAGGAAGTGAATCTCAAGGGCATGGGTCAGGAATGGTATCCTTGGTTTGTTTACCCAGGAGACAAGGCCCATGTTACAATGTGAGCAGAGAATGAGCTGATGATCTGCGTGTGTCCCTAAAATATGGTAAGCAGTGTTTGTGGTGGCAGGGAGTTATATTTATACTACTATGCTGTGCAACTTGGCCCCCATCAATAGTTGTTCAGCGTACTGGAGTCTGGGAGTCTCTTAGAACATTCCTGTAATTCATCAGAAGGGCAAATTTGTCTACAGGAGGAATGTTGTTTGGCCGCAACGTTGCTTAAAAGTATTTAGATGGGAATGCTTTTCAGTAGAGCCGAAACCATTCCAGTATTTCTTTAAATCCAACCTGCTTCAGTCACTTCCATATCTGCTTGGTCACTGAAGGCCAGTACATCTTCAACTTTTAATAACTTATGACATTATTGGATGAGTGTCAAATAAAAATGTTGTCCTCCCCATTTTACCCAAGAAGAAGCAAACCTGGAGATGCTAAATAATGCGTCAAATGCCCTGCACTCAGCAGAGGAGCACATGTTATCTAACCTAAAAACCTACTCGCCTTTTTGACTCTCCCACAAAATAATCCCCATGAGTAAGACTCACAGTAAATGATCATGGATAGTATTAATTACAAACAAATACAGGCACAATTTTTTGAGTTTATACAAAGGTGGACAGTTGGAAAGAAACAGCATTAGTTCCTACCCACGTCCTTCCATTGCAGTATAAACAGTATTGATTCAGGTTTTGAGTTCTATTTGTCACTTAATATAGATGTGAAAACACGGAGCAATGCTTTGAAAGCATGGGATTGTATTTTATATTTTAATACTGTTTTTCTGCTAACTTCAATTTTGCACGTCCGTTAGCAAATGTCTAAGCGTTCTATCTGTGTTAATGTCAAAGTGAGAAGTATTTTAATAAATTCTAAGCGAGAAAATACCCATAAAAGGATGGGTGGTGGTAGAAGACAAAATGCGGATAGTGATTTTTCTTCCTCTCAGATGCAGAAGAAGGTGTGCTCCCTTCAAAGGGGGCCATGGGACGGGGTTTCACGGCAAATGTTCTTTTCCACGGTGTTGAAGTCCTTGGCTTGCGTCTGTGCTTGCTCGGTGGGGCTGAGGTTAAGACCTCTGAAGAAGCTACTCCATCCCGATGACTTAACCAGCCTCCCTTCTTTTCTTTAAATAGCTCACTCTTTAGATGTGGAGAGTGTTTGGGAGTCATTATCTTCTTGATGGATGAACCCAGGAATAAACAACTATTTTCTATTTGGACTCTAAAGGTATGATAAAGTACGGGCCAAAGACTTTTCATGTTTTGAACCTATCCAGGAAGCCTTCCTTGCAGGAAAGCATCCAAATGCCTGCTAAGGCCAGCTTTTTTCGTTTCCAGTCTGGTTTTTCTCAAAAGTTGCTTCCCCGCCCTTCCACATGGTTTCCTATTGCCTGCAGTTGCCTTCGTAGTCTATAGACCAAATCCGCCTAGTCTCTCCTTTCCCTTCCGTGCTTCAAGAAACCTCCACGAACTGTGGTCAGTTTTGGTTTTTCAACAGCTATATTGGAGCTTGTGTTTATTTCCTCTGGAGATTGTGCTTTGGAGTACCCTGCCCACATTTGAGTCTGCATTTTTGTGGGGTATGGATCCTAACTCTGTTTCTTTCCTGCCTAGTTCCTGACATTACCTTGCCCAGCTTTTCTCTTATAACTAGATCCTGCTGATGGGACTATTGAGAGAATTATTTTACTTCTTCAACACCATCATCTGCAGTTAGTCTAATAACAGGGAGGCAACCATTTTACATTTGGAACTCAAAGCAAGTCATTCTGAGGGAGGACATGGAAGGATTTTTGTCCTGTTTGTCTTCAAGGAGAAGACTGTTTTCAGCAGGTAGCTGTGCAGAAGCTGTGCATTGTAAATAGTAACATCCTATGTGGCACAGCATCTCTGTCCCACCTTGGTAACTGGCAAGGTTCAACACTGCCAGAGTTTTTTTTTACTTTATTGGACAAGAATGCAGATGAAATATAAAGGCTTTCTCAGTTGGATTTAACTTGGGAGTTGAAGTTTACCTGAAGCTCTGTGCTGAAAATGGTTTCACGTGAGCTTTGTTCTCTAAACAATTTCTAGACATTTGTTTTCTGAATTCCCAGTCCTCGTTAGCTAGCTGCACACATGTGAAAACACAAAGAGACTCTGACCTTCAGATCCACTCCAGAAACGCAAACTTCATCTCTAAGTTTAGAGAGGAAATGCTTCCCTCTGCTCGCCAGGAACTGGGATTGATGTTTTGCCCAGGTCACACGTAGGACTGAGCTGTTCCAGGCAATAGTGGAAAAAGTGACCTCCAGGGTAATATGTGCGTCATGAAGACCCATCCCTGTCCTTGGTCCAGGTCACTTAAAGTGCACAGGTCCTTCCTTATGAGGGTTCGTAAACCTCAAAACTGGTCCCAGACAAAGTGAAAATTATTAAACAGATAATTGGTTTTCTGGAAGTGAACCAGATTTAATAAACACAGGAATATTTTTTTAGTCTCTCATATATTTACATATTATTTGTAATTGATAAACAAAAATTGCATTTATTTATCATTTAACTTGATTGTTTTGTATTCCATTTTGCAGTGCTGGGGGAGAAACTCAGGGCCTCATGCATTCTAGGCAAGTGCTCTACCACTAAGAATCACCCCCAACCCCTCACATTAGGTTTTGAAATATGTACACACACTGTGGAATGGTTTAATTAAGCTAATTAACATTTGAATGTCCTCACATACTTGTAGTTTTTTGTGGTGAGAATACTTAAGTTTGTCTCTGCAATTTTCTTTTTCTTTTTTTTTTTTTTAAACAGAGAAGGACAGTGAGAGAGAGAGAGAATCAATTTTATTGAGTTTTTCACATGGCTTTTGTTGCTCCAACACTTAGTTTTGTACGTGGGTGCTGGGGTTTGAACCCATGTACTTATGCATGCTGGGTAACCGCTGAGCCACCGCTCCAGCCCCTGTCTCTGCAATTTTCGAGAATACATTGTTATTAACTGTAGTCACCATGCTGAACAGTAGATCTCTTGAATTATTCTTCCTAACTGGATTTTTATACTCATAGACTGACACATCCCAATCACCACTGTGTTTACTGTCCCCCAACCACATTTCTACTCCCTACTTGTATGAGTTTGCCTGTTTCAGATTTCACACATCAATGGCATTGTGCAATATTTCTTTTGTGCCTGATTTATTTCACTTAACATAATGACCTTTTTGTTTGCTGAAATGCTAAGATTTCCTTCTTTAAAGATGAATATTATTTTATTGTTAATGTATACCACAGTTCCTCTACTAATTCATCCATTCAGGGACATAGGTTGAATTCATATCTTGGCTGTTATGAATAACATTGCAGCGCTTTGGGGAGTAAACATGTCTCTTGGACATATTGATTTCATTTTCTTTGCATATATGGCAAGTAGTGGGGTTACAGTATCATACAGTAGTTTTGTTATTAATTTTCTGAGGAATCTTCTGTGCTATTTTACATAATGGCTGTACTAATTCACATCTTCACCATCAGTGTTCAGGTGTTCCCTTTCTTCATATCCTTGCTGGAACTTGTTGTCTTTAATGTTTTTTAAGAGTCATTCTAATAGGTGTGAGGTGATAGCTCCTTCTGCTTTTAATTTTCATTTTTATGATGATTATTGATACTGAGTATTTTTTATATACCCAATGGCCATTTATTTGTCTTCATTTTATTTATTTATTTATTTTTGTACTGGGGATTGAACACAGGGGCACTTCACCATTGAGTCACATCCCCAGCCCTTTATTTATTTTTTATTTTTAGATAGAGTCTTGCTAAGTTGCTTAGGGTCTCGCTAAGTGGCTGAGATTGGCTTTGAACTTATGATCCTCCAGCCTTAGCCTCTTGAGCTCCTGGGATTACAGTTGTATGCCACTGTGTCCTGGCCATCTGTCTTCTTTTTTAAAAAAAAAAAATGTCTATTCACATATTGGCCCATTTTAGCAGGTGGGGAGGGATGGGTGCTAGGGATTGAACTCATGGCCTCACATATGCTGAGCAAATGCTCCACCATGGAACTACAATTCCAGGCCCTGTTAAAACTATTTTTAATTTGGGTTGTTTTCTGGCCATCAGGTGGTTTGAGTTTCTTATAACTCCCTTATCAGATACTTGGTTCGCACATATTTTCTCTCATTCCATAAGTTGTCTCCATTCTGTTGATTGCTTCCTTGGCTGTGCAGATGTTTCTAAGTTTTATGTAATTCCATTTGTCTATTTTCTCTTTTGTTTCCCATGTTTTTGGGTTCCTATCCAGAAGAACCATTACCCAGATTAAAATCATGGAGCTGTTTCCTTATGTTTTCTTCTAGCACTTTTTCGGCTCAGGTCCGTCATTTAACTTTTAATCCACATTTATCTGATTTTTTAATATGGGATGAGATAAGACTCTGATTTCATTCTTCTATATATAAATATGGAATTGTCTAAACACCATTTTTATCAAAGAGCCTGCTTTCTCCATGTGTGTTCTTGGCACCACTGTCAAAAATTAGTTGATTGCAAACACATGAATTTGCTTCTGAGCATTCTGTTCTGCCCTATTGGTCTCTCTCTCTCTGTTTTTATGTGCCTCTCCCATGCTGTCGTGATTACTAGAGCTCTCCGTATCTTTGAGGTTAGGTATTGCTGTGATGTCAGATTTTATTTTCTTTTTTGTAAAGATTACTTTTGTTATTTAGAAATTTTTTGTGATTCCTTGGTTCATTAACATTTTTAAGGGTTTTTCCTATTTCTGTGAAAAATATAATTTGAATTTTGATGGGATTTGAATTTAATTTGTAGATTGCTTTGGGTATTATGAGCATTTTATCCATAATATTTTTTCTAATCCATAAATATAAAAATCTCTCTCCCTTTATTCTTTTCTTTCAGTTTCTTTCATTTATGTTTTATGCTTTTTAGTGTCCAGCTCTTTCATCTCTTTAGTTAGATTTATTGTGAAGGGATTTGTTTGATGGTTGATTGGTTGGTTTGTAGCTGTTGTAAATGAGATTAATTTCTTGACATTTTTGAAAATTCATATGTAGTATTTTAAAACTATCGATTTTTAAAGTTGATTTTTGTATCTGTAGATGAGCTGGATTCATTTGTTAATTTTAACACTTTTTTGGAGGCATCTTTAGGATTTTCTATACATAAATCATATCTTCTGTGAACAGGGACACTAACTTCTTCCTTTCCCGTTTGAATACCTTTTGTTTGTTTCTCTTGCTTAAGTGCCCCTGCTAGGATTTCAGTACTGACTTTGTTTCTGATCTGAGAGAAAACACTTGCCACATTTTGCTGTTGAAAATGAGGTTAGCTGAATGTTTGTCCTATTTGCCTTATGATATTGAGCTACTTCTTTTCCATACCTAATTTTTTGAGCATTTATCGTGAGAGAATGTTTAGTTTTTCTGTATCTTTTGAGATAATCTGATGGTGTTCATTCTTCATTCTGTTAATGTGGTATAGACCATTCATAGATGTATGTATATTGAACCATCTTTGCATCATTGAAATAAATCCCACTTGGCCCATGGTGAATGATCCTTTTAATATGCTATTGAATTTAATGTGCTAGTATTTTGTTACAAATTTCCGTATCTGTGTTCTTAGGGATCAATTGACCTGTAATTTCTTCTTTGGATTTTTGGAAGCATTGGAGAAGGATTGGTGTGAGTTCTTTAAATATTTGGTAGAATCCAGCAGTTAAACCATCAGGTTCTAGTTTTTCTTTGATAGGAGATATTTTATCAATGCTTCAATTTCTTTATTTGTCATTAGTCTGTTCAGCTTTTCTCTTGAAGACTCAGTCTTGGTAAGGTGTTTGTGTCTGGCAATTTCTTTCTTCTAGGGTGATCCAATTTATTGGTATATAATTATTCATTCTGTAGTTTCTTGCAGTCCTTCATATTTCCATCATTTCAATGTAATGACCTTCATTTTGTTTACTTGAGTTTTCTCTCATTTATTCTTAATCTAGCTAAAGATTTGTCCATTTGGTTTATTAAATAGAATCTCTTACTTTCATAGATCTTTCCTTTTATTTTTCTCTAGATTCCATTTCATTTTCTGCTCTCACCTTTGTGATTTTCTTCCTTCTGCTGTCTTTGGGTTTAGTTGTTTTTTTTTTAATCTAGTTCTTAAGGTATAATGTTAAGATGTCTCTTTTCTATCAGCTTTGTTTAAAGATAGGTTTTTGTGTTTTTTTTTCTTTGTAAGACACATTTTAGTCACTAAAATTTCTATACCCTTGAAGCAAATAAGCTCAGTCATATATTTTTCCCTGGAGGAAATAATACCTTAGACATAGGAAAACCATATGCATGCATGTAGTCTTTGCTTTGTGTTACTGAAAACTGGAGAAAAACATGCAAAAGCAAAGGTTGGCTGAACTCTGGTGAAAGCAATGTGGCACTTTACAGTCATTTTAAAAGCTAACTATTGAGATACTAAAGCTGTGCAGAAACCTAGCTGCAATATGATGTTGAATGAGAGAAAGAAGAGTAGAAATATCTGTATGCTCTACCAATCCCTGGGGCAAAACATAATAGAAGATGGCTCTGAAGATGGTTTTGCTGGATATATGTGCTTTTCTGAACTGTGAATTCCTTGAGGAAGGGATCACATTTTACTAATCTGAAAACTAAAGAAGAACATAAAACAAGGACTAACAAATTTTCTCAATTAACATACAAAAATGGCTAAAAAATGAATTGTAAATTGTATCTATAATCTGACCACAATTCTGTAAATATAATGCATTAAGAAAGAGAAGCACTTGAAGGAATTCTGAAGAAGTGGAATGAAATGATTTCTGAATATCAAATGTATTTCTTAAAAATTTATTGCATGTTCTAGAAAAACAATCACAATGACTAGAGTAGTGTCGGCATACTTTAACAGTTTTGAAAAGCAATAACAAGAAAACACTTATTCAATAATGGAAAGTTTAAAGATGCATATCAACATTAAAATTCAATTATGTGTGTGAATTTTTGGATCTGTGTCATGTGGAATGAGATAGCAAAATGATAAACTTCTATTTTCAGATTGTACAGTCATTAACGATCCTGTCTCTGCTCTCTAAGGCGGGAGCTACTGCATGTTTGTTGAATGTGAACCCTGCACTTCTCTGAGGGTAGCAAAGTATTCACACTGTGGTCCATGTGAGTAGCGTCCTTGGACTTCAACCCTGAGCAACATACATGCAACATTGGTAGCTCTGCTCAATTCTCGTCTCTGCCTGAGTTTCCACCCGTACCCAACTATCAATATTAACATGCCATATACAAGGATTCTTCAGAGCCTGACCCCTTTGTCTGAAATACTGCAATCCTCCCACATTCAATACTATCTGCCCTTTATTGAACACTTAATATGTACAGGGTTTCTACTAAGAGTCTTCAATGCCCTATTGTAGGATTTTTAAAATGATATAATTATTATCAGCATTTTATAGGAGAGGGAGATAAAGAACTTTCCCAGGTTGCTATAATATGAAATTGTAAGTCTAGGATTTAAATTTGGGTATGTCTTGTTTTAAACCTAGCTTCTTAATCTCTTCCAAATACTATCCTTCTTCCACATTATCTCTGTGCCCCTCCCTGATTTACAAGACTTGGCTGATGACCCACTTCTCAAAGCTTCCTTCTCCTCCATGCCAGCCAAAACTGACTTAAATGTTCTTCTCTGTATGTTTTGCTACAACACTTTGTTCTCCCAAAAGTATAGCCACCGTTTAGTAAACTAGATATATTATCAGTGATCTTTCTTTTCCATGCCCCTCTTAGATTATGGCTTATCAAGAGCAAGAATTCTATCTTTCTTCACCAAAAAAGACAGCCTCTTTTTTTTTTCTTGTTCGCAGTCTTTAGCATGTGTTTGAGATGTGAAGTAGTTCTCCAGTGTGTATCTAAACAAATAAAACTGAATGGTTTAACTACATCTTGAATTTTCTATTCTTGAATACAGCACCAAAAAATAGTCATGCATGTGAGTTTTGGTTGTGATTAGAAACTACGATGAGATTGCAGCCATTATCATAGAGGTACAGTAAGTGCAAGTTCTTCTTAAGAAAGTGTGGACTCAGGGTACTTTGACAGATACGCTGCCTTCTTTACACAGTGCTTTAATGACATCTTTTGCCTGCTTAAAATCTGTTCATGACTTGTTATTCTTCTCATAATGAAGTCCGAATTCATTAGTATAGTCTGGAAAGTGCTCTTCACATTGAACAACCTGTATGTTTCCCCTTCTGCTCCAACATGTACCCTGACACTAACCAGGCCAGTCACTTTACTCTCCAAACACACCAGGCTCATAGCACCCTGGGTAGTTAACTCAATTCACTTCCCCTCTGCATTGTTCCTTTCTTTGACCTTCTTTTTCACAAACCATTAGTGAGTGAGCAACTTCAAATTCTACTTTATGAAAGTTTCCCTGTCCATGTTAGCTCTTGGTAAAGTCCCTTTTGTATCAATTCTTATTTCCTGTGTCAATATAATATACCAAGTAATAGTATTGTTGACTACTTCCAGCATTGCTGTAGCCATGTTAAGATGTTGATTTTCTGAAAAAATTACTAACAGATGTCATGAATTACTTAAAATTACAAGGTATTGAGTATCTACTATGTGCTGCGATCTATTTGAATGTTTTACAAATATTTTGTTACAAGAAAATTTGAGTTTGCTTTTAGCTCATGACAAAGGAGAAATTTTTAAAATGAAAACACAAAGAACTGACTAAAGTCAAAAGTTGATTTCTGAACCAATTTTCTAAAAATAAGTTTAACACTCAAATTTAATAATGATACCAATAATGTATGTGAATTGATGAAAGCTACTTCTTACTAGTTCCCATGCAGGGGGCTTGTGTGACTTTGATATTTAGACTAAAACACACACAGAAAATATTTTTTACTCTTCCTCTAGAGTTGTTGGCTTTATGAATCATTGTGCATACTCTTCTGCAACCTGTTTTTAGCATAAGACTTTGCTAAATGGCTGAGGTCAGTTATAAAGGGGGACAAGGAAAAATAATTTGCATGAGTTAGCACACTCAGAAAATAAAATGAAATTGTGGTTCCTACTCATAGTACCTCTTTGTCTAAAGAATAATGCTCTTTTGGCTCTTTGTAGAAATGACTACTCAATTGTTTCACCATTTATAAGATTGATAACAAAATGGAATCTTTATATTATGACTGTAAAGTTGAGGCGTCCAGTTGTGTCTTAGAAAAGAATGAAAACACATGTGTCAAAAACTAACTGAAAACAGAAATTCTGTTTCTGTTCATGTTCAGAGTCACTTTGCTGACACTGTACTCCTCCGTTTGGAATTCCTTGGAGAGCAGAATTTGAAAAGTAAAAGGAAAACTTTTCCTGTAACATTTGGTTTAAATTTGCATGCAATTAAAATTCTTATGTTATGGCACTAATATTTTTCCTTTTCTGGTTTCAGAAACATTAGCAAAAGCCTCCCTTTTTGAATCATTTCTAGTCATTCAGATTTACGGAAAACAAAAATCAAGAGAAAGGAAAAACACGGAAAATAGTGCATCATGAAAAGTTGATCCTATCTTTGATCAGAAAGGGATGTTTTTAGCAAGTGGAGGATCACTCAGTCTTTTTAAGAGTTTGCTGTTTAGTAAATACATCACAGGTTTCTGCATTTTGGTGTGAGAATTTGGAAAAAGGAAACAATTCATTCTATAGTTGTAGCCTGCGGTGAGTGCAGTGAGCCAATCGGGATTCATCTGACATTCTAGTGAGCTAAATTATTACCTAGAGGCTGTAAATATTGTGAGACTCCTCCTTAAATTTAATAATTAAAATATGTGACTTCTCACAAGTATTCCCAAAATGAGTATCTTTAGCTAAAGTCTTAAAACCGTAAGACTTTAGTATCAAGAGGTAAGGTAAATCCCATTTATTCATATTTTCCATTTGATATTCAATCCAGTCTTCTTGTAGTTTTCTTCCCAATCAAGAAACTGACCCAAAGACTTGAGAATTAACACCAAGGACTTGTCAGGGAAATTAAAAACAAAACAAACTAGGCAAAACGAACAAGCAAAAAAAATCAGTGGCAGTAGAGCTCTACTAATGGTCCCTATTCCTTGTAGATTAATCTAAGACAAAATCTGCCTGACATTTCAAATTCTGCGGCATGTGAACAATACTGTGTGCTCCGGCCTTCCAACCCTGGCATCTAGAATGCATATATAAGAGCATAACAGGATCCCAACAATCCACCTTTTCTTTACAATCTTGCAGCAGTTCCAGAAGTCCTTAGCTGGAGGGCACATTTGGAAAGTGCTGCATTTCCACTCTTACCACATTTAGGTAACCGTTCCAGGGCTGGTAAGGTTCCACTTGAGAGGTAAATTGCTATCACCATTTGTGCAGAGTGTCATAAATGGGCCCTATCATCTTCAGCGAGACCCCTTAGCAGCAATTCCAAAAGGGGCAGCTGGAGATTTGATTATACAGGTCTCTCTCCTGAACACATCCTTTTGCATTTGACATTTACACTGGTTGCGGATTTTTATGTAACTCGTTAGAAAGCAGTCTGAACCTTAAAAAGGTGTTAGTCTTCCTAGAACCCTCTGGCAAAGGAAAGTCTTTTATTGGACTTAAATGTTTTGAGTTGAAACCTGTCCTTGTCTGATTGGAAAATGTTTCAGAGAACAGATTTTGTTATTTTTCTAAGCTGGGCTGCAGGAATTGAGCTGCAGATATCACTGACTGAAAGGAATTTTTTTCCTCAAACAGCTGAGAACCAAAGGAAATGACTCCAGTGTTTAAACTCTTTTTACTTCCTCTGTGAACGCTATCTGTGCAGCTGAGATGAACTTTTCCATTTGGCCCCTGCCCAGACGTTATGGGAACTGAGATTAGGAAGTTATATGGTCAAAATAGTCATTGTCCAAATTGCTTCCAGTTTAAAAACCTCAAAGTTCTTGACAAAGCCATGATTTCTTTCCACATTTTATTTTTTTCACAAGGGTAACTGACCTGTCATTCATTAATTACCCTGCCAGGATTTCTTTCAGTCCTCCAGTAACTTCTATAGTGTTTTATGTTTTTTTCCATCTCATTTGGGAGGAGGAGACAGTGACTGCCAGAGATGTGTGTAGGGTGCTTGTCTACTCTCTCTGTGAGGCAGCACACATTTTGCTCATTTCCATTGCCTTCCATTTCAATAAAATATTGCTGGACTACAGTCAAACTTATAAACATGTACTATTTTCCTCTCCTCATTTCATTCTGTGCTTTCCCTCTTAC